>JACJUM010003147.1:16297782-16310142 GCA_020976665.1 Heortia vitessoides
ATTAAAAAACTTTGCTAAGATTCTATTTCAAAGAGTCTTCTTAATCTGAAAACGAAGCATGAACTGTACAGAGAAGTAAGGTAAAACTCGAGTTTACAATAAGAACAAAATTACAAGCTCTAGTATATCAGGCACCAATACATAGATGTGTGTTACCAGTTATAATATATGATTATGCATAAAACATTATATCTTATGCCTTATTAGCCAACTTAAAATAGCTTGATGAACTGTAGTAGATGTAGAAGGCATGGTGTCTTGTCTGTTGTTGAATAGTCTCTTTTGCTATTGTGTAGGGGAATCAAAGTTACTGAGAAAACTCAGTAGCATACAAGTTTTAGTGGCAGTAGAAGTAAAAGGTAGGGAACATGGCAGCAATACAAATTATACTTTGTATTCAGATTAATAGCTCTCTTTTAAACATAATCTTAAAGTTTTTCAATCAAATATATCCAAATTACTTCCAATAAAACCTGTGAAAAAAATAACAAATGAAAGTACCATTAAATCTGTACATATATTTTAAAGTTTAGTGCATATACAAATTAAGAAATGTTCTGTTTTACTTTTAGAATAAAACTTTTTGCATTCTTCTTTGTATGGTCATCTTTGATAAAACTATTATAACTGGTAAACAATTAACAATTTACCTGATCTCCCAGCGGTGTTGAAGAGGGAGGTGTATGTAATGGTGGTGGTTGAGGTGACTTGCCATCACTAGCATGAGTGGCATTCAGGCTGCTCCCTGGAATTCAAAGTTCAATAAACTCTTGCCTTAAAATGCATTATAATGTACAAAGAATATAGATAATGCAACTCTTGCATTATCATGTTAGCTTCACTGTTCAGTTGCTGAGCTTGCTAAAGACAGAGAAGGCACAATTATAAACACTTAAACCTTATTTTATTATTATTATATTAAATACCCTAATATATATTATTACCCTATTGAAGTAAAATTAAAATTTTATTTCTATAGTCTACAAAAAGTTACATTGATTAAAAAACATGCATTGCCGAATAATAAACTGCCCTCTACTCACAGACTTAGAAACTCAACAAAATTTGACTAATTAAATTTGTTTTATATTTAAAAAATTAAACATTCAAAAATAATCAATCATTTCATATAATCTTACCATTGGCAGTATTGTTTTGCTGTAATTGAATTTCTTGATGAAGAGGATGATTAGGGTCTGCCATGTCTAACAATGGTTGGATTACTTGTGGGCTGAATACATTATTCTTTTGCCACAAGTTCAAAACTCGGATGATATTGCGCTAGAAGTAGAAATATATTTTATTATTACTATTTTAAAAACAAAAGTTATCCGTGTCTCAAATGTTTTATGTTAACATAAAAACATTAATTTTTAATCAGAATCATTGTTTAATTTGCATGTGAATATGTAAAATCATATAAGTGTTAAAATAATAAAAATAGTTATGCTATTAGAAAATAAGAGATAACCTAAAATGGTATAACTTCATACAACTAACCTTATCTTCAGGAGGGCATCTGAATAAGTTGGCAAAGGTTTGCTGCATGTTTTTTGCAAACCTAGGAGCGAAAACATCCTTATCTTGTCCAAATTGATGCCGTGACTGCCTCACAATTGAATCTATTACATAGAGACCAGGAACTTTATATTCTGGTTTACACTTCTGAATGAACTTTTCAACACTGTGCACTACGTGTTTATAAAACTTGATAGCTTTTATAGCACCTTTGGTGATAGCACTCATCTTTGCTTTTGATATAGGAGGTTTATTTTCGTACAACCCGGATAACTGAAAGAAAACCATCGTTTTAATAATGCCACGATCAGTTTTTAAAAATCACAATATATGACACTACTTGTTTACCTCCGCGTTGAACGATTTCACTTCCGACTTATCCATTTTGTTAGTTATTGACTAGTTACTAAATATACAACTAAACTACGCTATTAAAATTTATAAATCGCGTAAGTAAAGACATTTTCGGTAGCGAGTCAACATGCCCAAAATTACAAAATGGCGTGAAAACATAGACAATTTCATTCGAGTGAAGTGATGGATTGATAAGTAGTCTTTGGTCTTAGGAGTTCTTGTCTTTGTCTATAAATGCCTCAAAGGAATGCTTGAAAATAGTTAACAGGAAACAAAATAATAACGTTCTGAATTTAAAATGAGTAAACAATGAAACCTTTCATGCAGAAAATTTTATTTTTACTTAAATAAATGTTAAATTGTATTATCTGTGTGTTTATTATCTGTCTCTTTCAGTTTTAAGATTACATCTCCTTTATATTTTTTCAATCGTTTTATTTTCAAACATTAAATAGTGTAAAGTTTTTTATTTAAAGTCATAATGCCAAAAAATAATGCTTTACGCTCATGTCAACTTTGAAACTGTAATGAAGTACTAAGTATTACATCCAATAAAATTATATATTAATGGTAGAAAATCCTTATTTTTCATATACAAGTTAAAGCAATTAATTAATTGAATGCTAAGGAGTTTCATTCTTAACGTAATCTTTTAAACAGTAATAGCATCGACAATAAGTTTACTTTCACGCAATTCCTGAATTTATTCGAAGGTATATTTGTATTACAACTTGGGATTTTATTATATAAACTTACAGTTTTTCTTGTATTCTTTTTTTCAGAAACCTATCAATGGCTTATGCATCAATTTCTCGTTACTAAAATTAGATGTATTTTTATCAACATGAATAATATTTTCATAGATATATTGACGTAGTTAATTAAAATATTAACTGGTATTTTAATTTCCTTATTTCATTTTATTGATCGCTAGAATAATCCTCTCATGCAGATAAAAACAGAAGACTGACTTCAACAGAAGACAGAAGATTGACTTCATAGTAGAATAGCTCATGGTATAACGCAGTGAAAGTATTTGAAATAAACTAACGAGTAAACAGAGAACTATGTAACTCGAGAGATTCAGGACATGCATTGTTGTTTAACTTTAAGAGTTGTACAAAAGAATACAGATTATTGCATCACATATTTACTTAGATGTGATGTTATTTAATTTTTCTTTTTTAAAAATATCTGTGCGTATGTATAGTTATTTTGTTTTTACTTTAAAACAGCCAATTTGATCTTCCTTACAAAACTTTAAGACTAATTCAAATATAATTTACATACTTTTTATCTTATCTTCACATCACTAGCGTTGGACATCCTATCCAACCTAGGGGTGTCCACTTTGAAAAAACATCGATTTTTATTCGGTTCGAAATATCAAAACTATACAACATTTCTTTCGACGTTTTGGAAAAAATTATCGATGTTTTGTATAAATCGAGTACATTTTAAAGATTTTTTCATAATCCACTAATTTAAGCACTGTGTTATTATAAAAACGGTAAAATAATAACCATTCATAAGAAAATTCTTTATTATATATTAAAGTAATACAAAAAAAACATCCGCATTTATTTTTATAAGTTTGTCATATCCTATCCTATTTCCAGTGTTCTTTTGGAAGACTTTGCAAAAACAATAGTTTACCTTTCAGCCTATTTCTTTGTTGATACACGACTTGTGCTGCTTTAGAAAATAAACGTTCAGACGCGATTAAAGTTCCTACCATAGTCAAGTATTTGTATGCTATTGAATGCAGTTTAGGAAGCTGAATCTTGAGATCATTCCAAATTTCTTAAGGGTTTTCACTTCATCTAGCTTCTGGGCTACGCAAATAAATAGAGTTCACCTGAAATAGAATCGTCAAATTTTACTGTTTTCCAGCTTTTATGAACTAATTTGTGGTGATCGTCCTACATAAAAAAATTTTCTTCTGAATTTTCAGAATTATCTGAAGAATCAGATTCCTCGGTCTCGTTTTGTACTCTACTTATCAACATTTCCTTTATTCTTCAAACATCCGCGGAGCAAGTTTAAGCCTGGGGTCCAAGATTGTAGCCACAGCGAAAGGTCTCTCTATAGCGCTCATTCTCTTATCAATTTCATTTAGGACTAATGACTGCAATTCCAATGACATTGACACAACAGTTTTTTTTTATTGTCACTAGACTTAGAGAAACTACTCAAACTCAGTTACCCGGTATATGCATTCGTACGCAGTGTAGTCAACATTTTAAAATACACGTTGGGATGTCCGTAAAAGAAAAAAATTAGTGGTCAGACTTGAGTTGCATAAAATTATAATTGGTATATCACCCAAGTTGGTCGTCGACGCGAACGGAAGGCGACTGCGGCGCTCGGCGCCTTTGTCGCAGTATCAAACGCCGCCGATTAATATCGGTGGGGCATAGGTTGCGGTAAAAAGCATTATTCGCTTCCATCCCTTTTTCTTAACATTCCTTTCGAATGTTTATTTTTGTTTTGGTAGGTGTCTTGAGTTTTAGCGGTATATCAATGGCTTTTCAAAACATCGGATCCATTCGATGTATCACATTGTAATGTAAATCGATGCTTACACATCTTACATCGATATATATCGAACATCCCTAATCCAACCTGACTTATTGTCACAGTACGCTATGATCAAAATAATAATAAATTTGTATACATAATTGTATGTTTATTTATTATAAACAATAATGACTGATGAATATTCTGCTGTAAAACGAGGAAAACTGATTCTAAAAGGTGATAAACCCAAGTAAGTATTATGCAGTTTTAGTAATGATATTAGAATAAAGTTAATCTTTTGCTAACCTATCATTATCACAGTCATAACGTGGCAATTTATTTACAGGGCTAAGAAACGCAAGCATAAGAAAAAAGATAGGTCCGAAGATTCCAAAATAGATGAAGATTTGGTTAAACATGGTGGCTGGTGGAAAGTGTGTAAAATAGAAGATGTTACTGGCTCAGTATCCATAGAGTTTGGAAATAATTCTTATATCTCGGCCCTTGACAATGGATTGTTTACTATTGGAGCTCCACACGGTGATGGGGAGGGACCTTCGCCTGAAGAGATATTTACGGCTTTTCCCGCCGGAGAGAACAAGTTCGCTCTTAAATCTGGCTATGGGAAGTATTTAGGTGTGTCAAAAGATGGCGTGGTCATGGGACGGTCAGAAGCTGTAGGTGCTATGGAACAATGGGAGCCTGTATGGCAAGATGGTAAGTTTTATATACTTTTTTTTGTTATATTATGGAGTTGGCAAACAAGTATACATTCTACTTTGATAATAAACATGTTCATAGCCAATAGACAATCATGGCATCACAAACATATTACTATTGTGTCATTAACCCTGTCAACTGAAGATACAATGTCATGTATACCCAGTAATTTTGATGCATCTCTCTCACTTTTAACTGGAACACATTGGACAAAAATGATCATATTCACTTCTTATTTTATGTTACTGTTAGTTAACTCTCATCTCACATTGCTAATTCTCTTATTTCAGGTAAAACTGCAATACTCAGTTCGCTAAACAAATTCATTTCCATCAACCCAGAGGATGATTCAGTTGAAACTAAAAACACTACAGCAGGCGAGCAAGAGTTTTGCAGTATACGTTGTAACAAATCCAAAGAGGTCAACACAGTAGTCTTGCCTGATGAAGAACAGGGGAATTTAGCTGAGGTTGAAGTGAATTATGTGTAAGTATGATAATAATATCCACTCACACAAAACTGGAATCAATTATAAATTAATCAGTATTCTTACTTATTCCTCAATGTTTCCTCAAAGTTATAATTGCTTACTAGATTGAGAGTCCCAATGGTGCAGATGATACTGATTCTATGTTGTGCACCAAAGGTTTTGGGTGTGAAATATGTATTTAATATTATACTTGTGATTGCTTTATTGTCTGTTGACACACATGTGCATGCACAATTGTTTTAAGCAACTCGGGGTTAGGTCAGATTATTCTTAAGTGGCTGCACAAAGATTAAACTCTTTTTTTAACATGTACAAGATTTTCACCGGTTTCAATGTATAATCTATTTGAAACTGCATATGTTTCAGGGTCTGGTGACAATACAATAATTTGATAAAAAATTCATTATCCTTGAGAGGATTGCTAGGATTCATAACTTCTTTCTTCAGTTAATCTTTCTCAAGAGATACTTTTTCAGGGTGAAAAATACGCTTTTATATCTAACCAAATAAAAACTAGAAAATTATTACTATAAGGTATAAGTAAGAAGCAATATACTTATCAAAGTAACTAATGCTTTATTTGTTGTTAACAGAAAAAAGTTCCAGAAATTCCAGGACAAAAAGCTCCGTGTCAATGAGAGTGGAGTTTCAGAGCTCAAGAAGGCCAAGGTGGAAGGTAATTTACACGAGACTTTGTTAGATAGGAGAAGTAAAATGAAAGCTGACAGATATTGTAAATAAAATTATTTAATTGTAATGATCAATGCTTTTTATTAAAAAATAATCACTTAGAATTTTGCCTTTTGCTTTATTAGAAAAGACCTTTAAGGAAATTAATTCGAGCCCATCCATAAATTATGGCACTCCTTTAGGGGTGCTAAGAATAGTTACATTGTTTAACAAGGGGGTTTCGTACCTCCATCGTGTTTATGACGTCCCACCTCGGTCGTTCTGTACCAACTTTTCTATATATTTGAACAGTCATTCTACTTTCGTCTATCCTTTCTATATTTCCAAACCATTTTAACATTCCTATCTCTTTCGTTGTCACAACATCATTGTTCTTTTACATATTTGAAATGTAAAAGAACAATGACTTTAACTAACCTTGAATGTGACTTAAAATATACTGTTACCATTGGATAACATTTGGAAATGTAGAAAGGATGGACGAAAGTAGAATGACTGTTCAAATATATAGAGCGGAAGTGAATAGAAGAGTTGGTATCGAACATACCGTAACCAGGTAGACGAGGTATTAAAGAAGGGCCATATCAGAAGTACCAAGAATAAATTAGTGTGTATAAAAGGACTAACGCGATTAAGGGAAGCAAGAAAGGTGTGCCGTAACAAGTAGAGATCCATAGTCTCTGCCTATCCCTATGGGACACAGGCGTGATGTATGTAAAAAAAAACAATGTTATTTCGTTTAAACAAGTCGGATTGTAATGTTTCACACCAAGAATAGGACCCATATTCCTACAAATTAAGACAATATTATAAGAATCAAAATTCCTTGCCCCTAGTAAACACGTATAAAATGTATTTTGGTTTGTGATGTCTACAGCAAGTACCTAATTGAAATTAAAATACATTAAATTTTTGTTATTTATTTATTCCTCTTGTATAACATTCGGTACAGTGGCCTAAACGCATCATCGAGAGTAATTTTGTATACACCGTTTTTACAGAGAAACGAAATTCATTCGTTACAATAATAGAGAATTTGTTTGAATATATCTACCTACATGCCTTATACAAAACCATATCTACACCTAAACCTAACTGTAGACTAGACACAGACACCTAGTCTATTGGAACTTTGATAGTAGTGGCCGCAGTATTTTATAATGTTTGCAGTATGGCGACAGTATATGCATACACTTATATAGGCTCAACTGTCCAATTCTCCAGACAATTTCTTTTAAATTTTATTGGACTTGTGAACAAAAGTCTATCTGTCATACAGAGGTGCACTGAAAGAAAGAAAGACTTGTAAGTTTCACTGTTCATCGGTTTGAGAAATGATCATCAATGTTTATGAAATGGTCGCCATAGCTGCACTTACTAAATGTTTAAATTTCATTGCAAATATTCAATTTATAAAACATCCCATCACTTTTAAATAGACAACATTCGATAGACAATTTCACTATTCGGAATACTAGAAAAATAATGTCTGTGTACGGCCTACTACTGAACAGGTGATTATTTTTAATTTTGCTTCATTTATCAGTCGTAAAAGGAATCGATAAAACGAAATGGCTTACTCTAAATTAATTCCCACCAAAATATTGAACTGTGTAACTTACAGAGGTGACAGAAATACTTACATTGGTTATACTATTTTTATTGTAAAAATATTACACTGTTTCGGTGGGCAAAATTAATAAATTACCTAATACAAAATTGGTTCGACGGTTTTGGAATCGAGTATTTGAGATAACTAATAGAGAAAGAACTATTTATCATTCAATAATCGATACATCGTACAGAGGAGCGGCGAAATACCATGATATACATACATACGTCTAAAATAAATGCTAAAATATACAACGGAATCTTAATACTACTATATAATTGAGGAAAATATTATATAAAATTATAAAATGTATATATTTACTGACCACTGGAAGGATGACAAGCTCCTCTTTCGTTATGTGCTTCGGGTTGAAAACAATGAATAATATTTGTAGATGTTATAAATAATCGTGAATACATAGTCCTAGTTATGATTACAATTAAATTTGTCGTAGGTTCTTGTACATAGTTGTGCCAACTGAAACTTTATAATGATAATTGTTTATTCGAGGCGACTCATGCCGGTTTACGATTTACAATAATAAAAATAATCGTTAATACATATTAATATTATAAAAAAAATATTGATGATAGGTAGATATCTTGTTATTGTAACTCAAGAGTTAACGAAATCCGTCGACACATTAAAAAATATACTATAAATTGGTGCTGTTGTTATAAGATAATGTGGCTCATATCAATCACGCATACATTCAAAACACCAATACTTGAGATCTAACTCTTGTATTTACTGAAACATGTATAAAAATCAATGTGCACATAAACTTAAAACATCGCCAAAGCAATACAACTGTTGATATTTAATTATATAATATAGCTGTCAATTGTCTCAAACAATAAGATACATAAGCGAGCATGTCATTATGGACCGATATTCACTCATAAATTGGATCTTGCACGGAGCGGTCATGCTAGACTTTGCCCCGCTGACAAACTAAATATATGTCAATAAGAATAAAAAATACAAACGGTTTCTTTTTGGTTTGCTGGTAGTATTGAATTTACGAATAATTAACTATTTGTTTAATATAATGACCATATGGTACGAAGCAACAATTCCACCAACGCAAGTATACCATAATTTCTTAAACTCAATAGCTCGCATTTAAATGACGTATATAGAAGTATAGGATGATCTGTTGCTTTTTGTACAAATAGAGCGTGACGTTAGGCTGTTTTACTTTGTGCAATAGGTGTTGTGACGTCATCGCACAGTGGTATACATCTAGCACATAATAGCACTTCGCGACTTGTATAAAAGATGTCTATGTAATAGTGATGTCGACTCTATTGCAATTTTTCATGAGGTAGACTAACTTACAAAGTTCGTCTGCATTGGTACCTCGCTCTCACCTATTTCTACCGCTAAATATCAGTTTTTGTATTGCTGTGTTCCGGATTGAAGGGTACGAGAGGCAGTGAAGTTACTGGATAAATGTGACAGTATATTCAGTTCACAGAGTTGGTAAACGCTAGTGATATCTTTGCGATGACATGAGTGTCTATAGGCTGCGCTCGCTTTTACCATCAAGCGGACCGTATGTTTGTTCGTCATTGAATCCAGTAAGCTATTTTATTGCTTCTTTATATCTATTTAGATTTTCACGTCTTAGTTAATAACATAAATAATTCGCCAAACAATACGATACCGATATCAACTTATACAAGAATCAATAAAATTTTACACTAAAAATATCACACCAACACAATATTGATTGAGAAATTTTGACATATTACTGTCATTTTGTGTACTTATTTAAATAATATTCCAATGCTTCTCGTTTATATTATGAATTAATTAAACATGCAATAGAATCGCCACTAAATTACAAATTAAGCGCCAAAAGCTACAGCCCGATTGCTTCTTCCAACCATACCTCTGGATTACATCCAGCGAACCTCTCCTCCCGAGTCTATTCCATTCACCTAATCCTTACCTAATCGATCACAATTTATCCATTCCTAACTACCGGTGCATTGACGTTTGTGCGGCCATTGTATCACCATTATTAATACTGAGAGCCGACTAAACACATACCTAAATTGATTTTGGTTTACAAGTACAACAGCAACGTTGCCATTATAAGCAATGTTGTGTCATACAACGGGCCGTTTCCTTTAACTAAAACTAACTAAATAAATTCGCCTTTATTTTCAACCAAAACATATAAGACAGTTAATTGATCAATTTCGAATTAATACAAATGCAAATTGATTATATGTATCAACGTAAAATTGACTGATAATATCTAATATTACTTTTAATTTGGTTTCAGTATAATTTTAGTGTTTTCAATAATTCACACGAACATCTTCCATTATAAACCACTTGACACCTTTGCGAGCCCATGTCAAGATTCAATCAGCAGACAAGGTGAAAAAGTTACCCGTTGATCAATTACATGCAATATTGTCATAAACTGCACATTCTGACCAAAACTGCAACAAGCTAAGCTTTCATATCACTATAATTATGAAACAGGGTTGCCAGGTTAATCAGCATTGGGATACAATCAAAAGTACAAACATGTATAAAACGTAGTATAATTGATGATTATATTAAATATATTGCAATACATTATTTATGGTATTGCCAGTAATGCATATGGAAATTAATTTGGCAGTATTACGTTGTACCCTGGTAACCCTAAACATCGAGCTGGTATTTTCGAAGTCCAATCCCACCAATTGCGAAATTAATTACACATTTACAATGTCTTACTAGGCGGCAGAGTGAATGTTCAGGAAATGTTACAATAAAGGCACTGTTTTCATATTGTTGTTCTATCCAGCATAACACTATATTACAGTTATTAAATAGTTTGTACACCTATTTTCTACTTTAATCGACTATTTTAACAATTTGGTACAATTGGACTTCAAAATACCAATATATCTCAGTCGGAGAAGTGTTGTTAAATCAAGTGTTGCTTAAAAGCGGTAAAAAATATTCACGTTTTTAAATAATACATTGAATACAAGCATAGTTCGACTAAGCAAATGAAAATAGTGGAAAAAGTACTTTACAAAAAATACATATTTATTGCTAACGCCAGAAACCTCACGGATTTAACAACACACTATATGAGGAAGTTGGAAAATACTATTTTACAATCAATTAATAGAAGCAACAGATGAAAAAATATATATTAGAGTTCCTATATTCGAAATTGTGGTAACCCTGGCTATATAGATAATAGGAAGTGTTGCACAAATTCACTATCGATAAGTAGCACATCTTCTCGAATATCGATTATTACACACTATTTCTATTTAATCACAAGTTTATTAACAAAACATGAAATCAGAGGTCCGTCACAAAGAGTGATCGAAGTTATCGATAGTGATTACAAAGAGACTTAGTACAACACTGATATGAAGATAGTTACGAAAGCAGAATGAATATAAACAGTCAATATTATCGATTGTGAAACAAACAGGAACGGTACAACACTAGTAGTGAAGTGAGGGTAGGTATAAGCGGCTTGAGTAATGTACCTGAAAAATCAGTTTAAATGTATTTGTAGCGAATCAACAGTCGATTACATGACATTATTGTTTATTGAATTAATTTAATGTTTCATGTTTTTAAAAATGTTAAAAATGTTGTATTTAATGGTTAAAATATCTATAATTAAAAATGACTATGAATACTTATGCTGACATTTATATTTTCACTAAATTTCAAAACATTTGCGGTTTCAAATATAAAGCATCACTGCATAGAATAAAACTAAGTCGTTTTTCGCTGTTTGTCTGTCCCTATGTATGCTTAGATCTTTAAAAGACTAACGGATTTTGATGCGGTTCATATGTATAATATAATATAGTAAAGAAACATTTATAATTATAGAGGTTTTCAATGTAAACACATTTTTTTCAGTTACATTGTCAACGTTGACTAAACCCGACGAGATAGATCAAAATAATGTACTATAGTATTGTACACCTTAAAAAAGTCTATATAAGTCCATGAAGGTATTTGTCTATTTCTTAGATTTAACCCTAATAACCATTTTTTATGCTCATTGCACGCGTGCAAAGCAAGTCGCTAGTATGAAATAAAATAAAACTAAATGTAGACAAAAAAACCATTAAAATAATTTTTCAAGCCGTTACATTGACAGCTATCATTCTAATCAAGGTATATATTTAAAGGACAGTCACTTACGTTCAGTCGGCAATGTCGCGGTCTCAGCTGGCGGAGGGCATGGCGGCGTCGGCGGACCGCTCCGCTCGCAGCCACTCCACGAATTCGTCTAGCATCACTGGCCCTGCGCACCAATTGTATTATTGTTAAACTTTGCCTTAACCTTAATCGACATCATTATCAGCTGTAGGATAATCACTGCTAAACTTAGATCCAAGAAACTATCACTGGACCGACGGTAAGCGGCTTGCATAGACGTCCACTGCTGGACTTAACCCAAGAAACT
>JACJUM010003147.1:16321207-16339399 GCA_020976665.1 Heortia vitessoides
TATAAGTATATCCATCCGAAACAGTATAGCTGCTAAATGCAACAAGGCGGGTATGGGCAGAAGTACTCCCGTCGAGACGCTACGCTCTGACAACGATTATCAACACGCTTGCCCAGCGCAGCAATTATGGGCAAAATTCCCTCTTTCTTGGAGAGTAGTGGACTTCCAATGGCCGATAAGGTGTCTGTTTAAAGTAAATTCCGAATTGGCTCTACCTTTTTTAAAGAAATTTTCGCTGGCAGATAGCTGATATTATTTAGCGTAACTCAAACTAATTCTATTATTTATTATTCTTATAGGAAAAGGGGGAAGTGAGCAACCTCTTGTGGAAGCCTAAGTCTGGTGGAGGCCTATGTCTAGTGGCCATCCTACTGCGGACATGATTGATTTGTCTATTTATTCTTTATTTTAATGATTTATAGCGTCTTATATATTCAAAGCTTCTAATAATATTCAAGAACATCAAAAATAATATGAAGGACCCGATCTTATGCGTCAAACGTCGTGGGTTCGATTCCCACCTAGGACAAATATTTATATGATGATATTTCCGTTTGTTCTGTGTCTCAGTGTTCAATATATGTATTTAAGTAGTATATTTGTGATTGTCTGTTGTCTGATGTCCGTAACACAAGTGTTTTTAGCGTCTTATCATGGGATCAGGTCAATGTATGAGATGTTGTGGAAATCTATATTTTGTATTTTTAAAAAACCTATATTATATAGTTATGTCCTCAATAAGCGAATCTCGTGGTCACCCCCGCGGCGCCGGCCGCCCCTCACACGTCCATTTTGCCGAATCCTCATTTATCGATCGACGAATATGCTCGGTGCTAATTAGCACACGAAAGCGTATTTTAAACATGTTTAAGCTGTTCACTTTAGCCCAATTTCATTATGTGCAATTAAAATTTTACTGCGGTTTCTTCATGAATATAGTTGATACTACGATTTTATTATAGCACAAGTTAAAATAGCCGAGTCGAATAGTACCTCCCTCTGTACCAGGAATTGTAAGATGCCACTAAGGTACCAGTACCGACAGTCGGCGGTATTTCCACTCGGAACAGTGTAGGTCATATGCACAGGGCGTGGATGGACAGCAGCGTCCGCTCAGCGAAAGCTGCACCTTGCGATTGCCAACATGCTTGCCTAGCGCGGCAATTATGGGCAATATTCCCCCTTTCTCGGAGAGGCCTACGTCTATCAGTGGACTTCCAATGGCTGATATGATTATGATGAAGTTGAAATAAGAAAAAAATAAGTGTATTGTGGATACTGTCGTGTTTTACATATGGGTCTATAGGTACAAATACGGTACTGATAATATTTTATGCAGAATGATTCTTTAATTCTATGGATCTCGACTGCTAGTTGAATACAGCAAACTGCTTCTCTTGGTTTTTTTTTTGACGAGGTCGACAATCAAGCATACGTCTGCGAGATAATACGCATCACCGAAGCCTATAGACGCTCGTGATATCAGAAGGATATCACTAGGGCGTTGCCAACCTTTGGCTTGAAGATAATATGTCACATTACTCAGTAATTTCACTGCTTCTCTTACCCTTCAAACTGGAACTCAGTAATGCGAATACTACTACTGTGCGGTAGAAATAGGTGAGAGGTAAACCTTTGTATACGGTATACTTTCGGGGTCTTCAAAATAATTAATTCACACAACATATAAAACGGGTTCGATGGCGCAGTTAGCATATTTTTGTGGTAGTGCGGAAATGAAATCTGCGTTGCGTAAAATGCGGTTGTTTCGACGGGTCTGAAGGCGTAGATGGTTATGATCCTATCTTCTGCGCCAAAGGTCGTGGGTTCGATCGCCACTCAAGACAGATGTTATATTTGTTTTGTGTCTGTGTGTTATTTATGTTATTTATACGTATTAAAGTATTATAATGGTAATTCCTCAGTTTTCGGAGTAACAATTTATAAATATAAAACATTGACCGAGCTCCCAGATAATGTTACGGATATTAGACAACTGAGGAATTACAATGGTACCTAATTACCAACGTAAATACGTATTTCATCTCATTAATGTGTCCTAGGTGGTGTACGAACCTACGGCCTTTTGCCCATAAGACACAAAGAGTGTAAAAATGTTCTCATTTTTACTAATGAAACGAAAGCGGTCAGACGTCACTTTCAGCACAGAGCAGTTCATAAACCATAGCATACCGATAGTATCCAACTAACTATCCAGGTCACCTTGACGACTGTGGCTTATCAGATCTGTCACGCATTGTCGATGGCTTAAAAAGTTGCTTTACGATGTTTGCCCAATTGATTAGTTTCCTCATATAAAAAGTGAAATTTTCTAACAATTACGCGTGCATTCCAAAAATAAACTAATTTTGCAACGGCTTTGTTTTATTTTATTTTATTTATTTGACTTTATTGCACAAAATGTTACAAAATGTGCAAATGGCGGACTTAATGCCAGATGGCATTATCTCCCAGTCAACCATTACACAAAACTGAAAAAAATATATATATATAGTGGTGCAGGCAATATATATACAAAATAAATAAACGTGGCATACATATTTGTATAAATAAACGCAATAAATGCATATGATATAAAAATATATATATATACGTATATATATACATAAAATAACGTACATCATTGTATATTTATATATATATTGCTTTGTATATTTAAAACGTCGAACAAAAAGTGCCGTTAAGAAATTTGTAGGAAATATTATTAAAATCACATCATGACACGTGAACGGCAACCTAACCGTTTTGTCAATTTATTTTTTTGGTTATTGTTAGGAAATGTTTTTGTGAAATAAAACAACGGGAAAGCTGCGCGCGATTTCTAACTTTTTTAATGTAACCTCATGATGTTTGACATAACAGTCAGTCGTTTGATAGAATGTACGCTGTAACATCGACATCTTTTTATTTTAGTATATGTCGGACACTTATATCATGCAGAACCGATGGACGATGAAGTCATAAGGATCTGGAATGAAGACCCTGTACCGGCATGCGCAGCGTAGGGCGCCCACAAACAAGGTGGATAGACGATCTGATTAAAACTGCAGGATTGGGACGCAGGCCGCATACAACCGGTCCTATTGGAAATCACTTGGAGTGGCCTATGTCCAGTAAAGACAAAGTCCAGACAACGTCTGTCAGGTCAACTAGTAACGAAAAGCTGAGGCGATTTTGTCGGGACAACTAATCGTGTTAGAAATAACGCAAAAAAAGTTATGTTTATTATTACTTAGTAGTTTTTTAGGTTATTTGTTATATACACACAATAATATAAACTATACCTCGTTACATTCCATTTTAGGTGTTTATATTTAGTTGATTTTATGAAATATAATATGTTACTCGGTGGAGATGTAATGGTAAGAGAATTATTTAAATGGATTGTGTAAAATCGTACCAAAATAACAATAAAATATGTTCTCTTTATAATAATAATAATAAATGTATTTATTGTCCCACAATAAATAGACTTAATACTATGATATAAATTATTGTTACAGAGTATCTTATAATCTTTTCTGAAAAACTGGTGCCCGAACTAGGCTGTGTTTCTGGTCACCAGGTCTCCACCCATTTGGTTGTCAAGATATAGTAACCATATTATGAGATATAAAAATGAACCCTTTACAACTACCCAGTTTGAGTGTGTTTACATACAATAGTGTATGGTGTATATAAGATTGTGTTTGCTGTATTATAGGGCAAGTGTGCATATGCTTGTGTAAACACGAAGGTTCTTTCTTTTTTTTTGTGTAGGTACTTTATTTTAATTTGTTGTGAAATTTGTGAATTTATAAATAAATTCCCACAACAACCCATACATTGAACTGACTCCGTGGTAAGTCTCTTAAAGAAATTGTATTACGGATGCCAGACAACAGAGGAATAACAAATATACTACTTAAATACATATATTTAACACCCAGACACAGAACAAATACAAATATCATCGTATAAATATTTGCTCTAGGAGGGAATAGAACCCACAACCCTTGGCGCACAAGATAGGATCACTACCATCGGTGCAATCGTGCCCGTCAAATAATAATACTGGTATAGAAGACCCTCCACATTAACAAAACCTAATGTTACCAAATTCAATGCATCCGAAGTCATCGGCAACGCCTATACCACATAAAGTTTATGAGGGTTGGGACTGATTTATTGCGGTCATATGATGCAATCAGGTAATGCTTTTGTTGTGTTTATGGTACAAATTAATCGAGGATCTAATAGTCTATGCCTATATATTAAGTAATGTTGCTCAGAATTGTATTTAAAAATAACGGCCAAGTGCGAGTCGGACTTGCGGTTGAAGGATTCGCATTATTTATCAAAACAACTTATTTTTGTTGTTGTTACCCGTTTTACCTCCTAAAGGGGTAAAACGGGTGTTAGTATGCAACTATGCTGTGTTCGAATGGAATTCATTGTAATGGTTCTTCATTGCAATTCATGAAATACGTAAAATATATTTTCGATAATCATGCCTTATGGGGGTGGGGGGGGGGGGGGCAAAGTTTTTTATGAAAGTTCTACAACTTAACGCGGTTGAAACCACGAGGCGCTGCTAGTATTGCATAAGACTTCACATTTTACAGTTACTTTCATATTTATATGCAGCATTACCTGTCATAATTATTCCTTGATTTGACCGTAGTATAATTTTTTATTTGTGTTTTGTTATATATTATTACTTTTACATGGCTACACCCCAAATTATCTAGCTATTTTCTTTCAGCCATTGGAGGTCCACTGCTGGACACAGCCTTCCCGAAAATAGGAGGAATTTAAGGAGTAGGATAGGATAGAGTTGTTTTTATCTTAATTTATAGTCACAACATTTTTTTTATTATAAACATAAATAGTTGAGACCGGAGAACATTTGTCGGGTTAGCTAGTTTTCTTTATAGCCTATGTTTTACAATTAATCTAATTATTTTCATTTATTATTAGAATACTGAATATTGTTTTACTATTGAAACAGTAAAAAATACTATTTTCATCAGGATTATGTTATTGCGAAGCTTCCATGACCACTTTACGTTCACTCAAGTTCTCAGGGAGTATCTGAAATCGTGAGTTTCCTCCACGATCCCAGAAAAAACGAAGATTATGCCCTTTTGCATTTTCATGATACACAGACAACAGAAAAGTAATTCTATTATATTTTTGCTTACTTATTGTAAGTCACTACTGCCGGACATGGTGGACACGAGTGATAGGACGGGTTACATGCGACCTGCATCGTAGATATGTGACCTGGGATATGTTGTCTCAAGACCGGAACCACATAGCTCCGGTCATGCACATAAGTGTTTCATATCTAGGTATTACAGTGCGGTCAATTGCATGCAGCTAGAAGTCATTCGCTTCATGCACATCAAAAATATATACTTTTATTCGAGTTGGCTGCGGATATTGATTGTGCAGGAAATGAGGTTTATTTTCTAGCGCGAATTGCTTTTTTTTAGTATTCCCACCAGTGATATACCAGATACAATAAAAAGAAGATGCTTAGTTTTTTAGTTTTTACTTAATAGACGTGTAAAATTTTTTTTTGCGTATTTTTATATTTTTTACTTAATAGACGTTCAAAAATATTTACACATCTTTTAAATTAAAACTTATTTTGTCTTTCATAATCATATTAGTCGTAGGATGTCCATTGTTGGACATAGGCCCCCTAAGACATTTGCCCATAATTGCCAAACTGGGCAAGCGTGGTGGCAATTGCAGAGCGTAGCTTCGCGACGGGGCAGCAGCATGCTGCCCATCTCCGACCTGTATAATGAGCTGATTCCGATGCATATAGGTACAGCTATCTGTCAGCTCTTACGATACCTAGAGTACGGGGGGAGGTACTATTTTACTCTGTCGGTACCCCACGGCGAATATTATTATTGTCATATTTCATCTAACATATATTCAAAATCCTTGCTAATATTATACACGCGCAAGTTTGTAAGTTTCACTATATGTTAAATTATTTTTATGATCCTTTGGGTCATCAGGGTCGTCTGTATTATCTAAAATTATGCATATACACTTATTGGGAATATTAATGTTATTATTCCTATCTTTCTTATTATTTTATTGACGACTAAAAAGTGCTTATAATGGGCCTACTTGATTTAAGTATATTTGACTTTGAAACGGCTTTACAGATTCGTATGAAATTTAGCACAGAGATAATCGATTGTCTTTAGTAATACCATATGCTACTTTTATCCTGAAAACATGTTCCGTGGGGGTAAATTTGGCGTTTTATTTTACTTTATGGAATCTGTCACGGAGCGACATAGAATTTTCCTCAGAATATAAAGAGTTCTTCAGGGATCAGGGAAAGTCGAGAACCGTAAGCAAGGACTATTTACAATAGGATCTGAAGGAAATAATATTTATTATAGAAATGCGATTCATAAGCTAGATTCAGGGCAATCCGTCACGTGCAACTCCTCGCAGTCCGGAAAAGTTATTTCCTAACTGTCTAGAATGTCCACTTTGCTGAAACTAAGCTGTTTGGGAATGATAGAAAACAAAAAATCTCTCCTACTACAACATTATGATGAATGCTAAACGACTACTACTCATATAAAACTAACTTCTTTTATCACTCTTAGAAACAGTTGTAAGCTTCAATGTAAAAAAAGTAAAGTATAAGAAACCACGTTTTAGAGTCGTTAACAAAGTAGTTTTGTTATGTAGAGAGTATTGGCGAAGGTCGATCTTACCTTGTTTTTGAACTTTTTGATTGTTCTTGTTGGTGGATGTTGGAAATAGAATATCATACACTGAATAAAAAGATTTCAACGTACCACATATGTTATGTATGTGTCTTCTAATTCGGTACGAACTGAAACACTGCATTTGAGGCGCAATGTGATTCCCCATAAATCTGCCGCTTTCTCGAATATCCAAACATTTATTCAAAGAACGTAAGTGTAGGTGTGTCAGTAGGCGTACGCTTATCGTTCGCAATAATTAGGGAACCTTCAAAAGAGGGTGCGACGTTTGACGAAGAAAAAGCGTGCGATGCGTACCGTACAGTCGTCCATTCAAGTCGGCAGCCACCCCCGCTTCACCCTATTTTCACCCCTACATGGCGAACCGACAGCCCGAGTCGCCGCGTCGCTCGCGACCCTTCAGTTCGCGTGCCATCTTGTTGGGGAGCGTACGTACGCCGCTTTCCGAGCCAATCCGCGATCTTTTCCCAAAACTAGTGCAATATTCTTCAAAAACTCGAATTTAAAACTGTGTTCTTTTTGTTGCAAAACCGTTAAAGTTTTAAATGTTTAAGTTTACCGGCCAGTGTTTTGTTATTGTTTGTAATTGGATTTTGTTTTAAGCTTGTGTTAGTGTCGATTTGGTGGACATCCGCAGTTGGCAAACTTACGTAAGTCGTGTATTTACTGCATTGCGATAGTTCGACGTTATCATATCACACGTAAGTGAAACATATGTTTTGGTTATAAAAAAAGAAACATGCCAGCAGCTGGAGTTGCAATTTATTTCTTGCTGCTTACGACGAAGGAGGTCGCGCGCCGCCGGCTTGTTTATCCTTTTCGCTTGATCCTTTTCCGTGGATATATGTGTATGTATCAGTGTTACTTTTAATTAATTTATTGTAAGGTTTCACTGTAGAGGCCATTTGAGTGCCAGCCGGAGTACAAGTTGAAATTGGATGTTTAATATTTTCCACGTTGGCGTGGCGGTGTTGGTGACACTCACGTGCAGAATATCAGGTTGCAGTGGCTTCGAGTGTGGTTGAGGTCCATTTTGAGAATTATGTAAACTGTATGCATAAAGTTAATTTGACCTATTAATACGTTAAATTTTACATCGCCAGTATTTTTTTATGTTAAGGTTGTAAAATTAACTAAGAATAGTACTATTATGTACTAGTAGTAACTATTGTGATTCCAAAACTGCTATGAAGGTTTCGCATTTCCTATGCTTTACTGACTAAAACATTTACCTACCTATATATAGCAATAAACTTAGGTATAATTCAAGACAAGGTGACAAAGAACTAACAGAATCACCATCAATATGTCTAAATGAAATAACAGCTTTCAAAATATTAAGGCCTCATGAGAGATGATGGCTTCGTTCTTCACTCTCCTTCTGTCACGTATATCATTGCGTGTATTTACTCTATAAACTTTAATAGGTGTCTATGAAGCTTAGATATGAAACTTAATATCAAATAGTCAGGAGTACCGCACTCTGCGGTATGGTATTTGGTATTCGATTAGTATTGTAGAGCTGAAGAAGTAAGACTTGATAATATTCTTTCTTTTTTAGTGCTTCATTTATCATTTACGGAATAAAATTACGGAATTGTATTTTTTAATATTCTTTGTGTTATGATTGGTGATGTTGCAATTTGTTAATTGTTATTTTTTTATCCTAGCATAAATTTGCATTCGGTAGTATCATTATATTTTGCGCCAAGATTGGGTTCGATCCCCAACCAGGAAAAACATTTGTGTTTGTATTGTGTAACATCTCAGTAGTTTGATATCCAACAAAATAAATTTTAAGCTATTTATTTCTTTGTTAAATAAATGATAATGAATGGTCAATATATATATAATATAAGTAAAAGCGATGTGTAAATAGTAGCCTCCTATTTACCAGGTGTCGTAACGATGTGGGCGACACCTAGTACATAGCGGTATGTCGACTCGAAATAGAGTAGCTCAAATAAAACAGGGCTGCATAGGCAGCAGCATTCGCGGAGCTATCTCTGTGATTGCAATCATGATTGCCCAGCAATTATGGGCACAATTCCCCCCCATTTTTGGAGAGGCTTATATTCAGCAGTCAACGTTCTATAAAGATGATGATGACGAATTTGATATGTATTCTTATAAGTATTTTATAACGATGTATATTTAAATAAAGTATTTTTATGACAAAACTAATCGTATGATATCGTCGAAATTTTAAAACTAATTTTTGAATTTAAAAACAACATTTTACATTACTCATACACTCTAAAACATCGATTGCTAAAGTGGATTTCGTGGAACTTGAAGATTTCGTGTAAACTCACCAAGGCTCCTAGAAAATTCTTAAAGGTATACCTGAACAAAGGACGTTTGCATTAGAATCTTACTCTCATCTCTTTCTACCGTTCCGGTTTGGAAGGTTAGGCGAGGTGGGCAAATTATAGGGAATTGTGACAGAATACAAGTCTATGCAAGTGCGGCAACATAGTCTAATAAAACAAATATAAATATAATTAGTATCGAGGTATTCAACTCGATTTATCATCATCATCATCATACCAGTCATTAAAAGCCCACTGTTGGACATAGGCCTCCCTAAGAAAGTCGCATACTTTAGTGTCCTATCTTAAGTTTAAAGGGTCGTAGGTTCGATCTTAACCCAGGATAAACATGTGGTGAAATTTATTAATAATTCTGTCCGGGTGTTACATAAATATTTTCATGTATTATTTGTGCTCCTTTGTTGTCTGATATTCGTAACACAAGTGTTTTGAGCTAATTATTGCTATTATATAAAGAATTAAAATAAAATAATTAAAATTTTATTTGTTATTATTATTTATTATTATTATTCTATGTCAACGAATGATAGGTTTTGTGATAATTATTTTCTTTACTAGATACGTACTTTAGCTACGAAGACATAGACGCGGGTGACTGTCAGTCAATATCAAAAGTTTATGGATAATTGAGACAATACCATGTTCTGTGGCCACACCGGAGGGTCTTCATATTCTTGTGGTAGTACGGAAATCAAACCTGCGATGCCTAAAATGCGTGAATTGGGCCTGATAGCGCAGATGGTAGTTATCCTATCTTGTGCGTCGAAGGTCGTGGGTTCGATCCCCACCCAGGATATATATGTATATCATAATATTTGTGTTGGTTCTATGTTTGAGTGCTTAAGTATTATTTTTGTGATTCCTCCGTTGTCTGTAACACAAGTGCTTTAAGCGACTTATCACGGAATCAGGTCAATGTATGAGATGTATTGGAAACAAAAAAAATAACTGTTTACATTTGCGACTATTGAGTCTCTACCGGCGATAACATACCGCAGAACCCCAACATTTTACAGTGTACCTGTTAGTTGGGTACTCTAAGTGGTCCTGTTTTCCTAGTCTCATGTTCCTAGACGATTTTAATTGTACCCCACCAGGGGGAGGACGGGGTGATTGCGTCGATTGAGTTCTTTTACAATTAACTAATCTGATAGACGTTTTTACATGTTATTGCATCGCGGACTCTGTCAGCACCAACTGTCAAACTACTGTTAGATTATAATATTTTCTAACATTTACGCATGCAGTAATCATATTAAAAAGACAATATAGAGGTTGCAATGTTAAAAGTAAAAAAACCTATTTAACCTACTATATTTTCTTTTTGACGTTCTCAAGGTGAACAAAAGAAGTTTAACCTAATTACATTTCAACCTTTAAAATGAACTAGCGATAAGAAATGGTTATATATGGCAAAAAAACTGATGTTCATTTACGACATCACATTAGAACTGAAATTATCAGTGTTGCTCCTCCTAAATACCGGCATAATAGAGTATTATGCCGGTATTATACATATTTAAATCTTCCTCTTGAATCACTATCTATTAAAAAACCCGCATCAAATCAGTTGCGTAATTTCAAAGATTTAAGCATACATAGTTAGAGACAGTGGATAGCGAAGTATATAATATGTTTTGCACTATGAAGTGATAAGTCGGTATGTTGTGATAACATTTTGTTCAATAACTATAATGATCTTCATCATTATACCAGCCATTGGAAGTCCAATGCTGAAAATAGAAAAGTCTGTAAGTTTTTTCACGTAAAACCTACTAAATAGATTTTAATGAAACTTTACAATGATTCCCGAGGGAAACCGACAGAGTAGAATAGTACCTCTCTCTATACCAGGTATCGTAAAAGGCGACTGAGGTACCTGAACTGACAGATGGCAGTATATATAGATATATATCTAGCGTTATTTCTGATAGCCGAAACAGCACCGCTTAAACACAACAGGGTGAGGATAAGCAGCAGCATCGTCATCGCGAAGATGTACACTGCCCAGCGCGGCAATAATAGCCAAAAATCTCCCTATCTTGGGGAGGCCTGTTAATGTCCAACAGCAGACTTTAGACGGCTGGTATGTTCAATACTATAATATAGCTTATATATTAGAGTACCATAAGAGCTATAATTTATAAAGATTTAACTCCAAACGCCTGCCAAGTTTCATCCGCAAATCTGCCTAACATCGTGTTATAATTTACATACATGCATCACGACTGTGTCTCATCAAGGTAGGCTATGGATCTCCACTTATTACGATCTTCGCATACCTCTCTTACTTCCCTTACTCGCATTAGTCCTTTCGTTAATGTTATATTTATTTATATATACAAATCAAAAGCCTAAATAATAAGTTTGAAACTTCTAGCTCCATCAATAGCGATACTTCCGTGCAACTTTTTATCCCCCCTTTCGACTCATTACAACTCTTATATCGAATGAAGAAGTATCCTATGTCCTTTCTAAGGCTTTAGACTATCTGTGTACCAAATTTCATTTAAATCGGTTCAGTAGTTTAGGCGTGATTGCGTAACAGATAGACAGACAGAGTTACTTTCGGATTTATAATATTAGTAAGGATTATTTGCACAGGAACGGGAACTGTGCTGGAAAAGCTGTCTGGTAGTAATTGATATGGTATAACAAGGTTTGCTGGGTCAGCCCGTAAGCTATATTGTCAAAACATACTTATATTGTTGGGAAAAGGAAGTATACGGGTAAAACCGCGGAACGCTGTTAGTTTTAAACATATCTAGTTTCACAAAGCCAGAGCAGGGTGGCACCACCCTCTCGGGCGGGGGTTGTTTCGTGTCTAGCCTAACTGTACTAGACACAAGACATATACAGTTGACTAGACTTGTCCACCATTGTCGTGATTGGCGCTGCTGTTGCTTTTAGTGGTTGACATAACTTTGTTAAACGTAATTGAGTATTGTCTGCCGTATGCACTAGTATGTGCCAGAGTCGTTGTCCGCGTGTTATTTATTCTAAACTAGCTAACAGATAGACGTACAGGCCGTCTTAACTATATATGTTTATCATTAAGAATAATGCGACTGAATTGAGATTGAAACTATTTATTTATTGAACTTTATTGCACAAATTATTACAAAATGTACAAATGGCGGACAGTTCAATTTAAAAGTAAATCACGCTCAATGTCATTATTAAAAAGAACATTGAAATTATATGGCCAGCAGTGGACTTCCAATGGTTAGTATAATGATGATGATATACTAAGAATCTGTTTCATTTTTATATTACAAATTAAATAGTGCTTTAAACACCATACTTTTTTAATTTAACTTATATAATTATTGAATGTTATATAACTAATAAATATACCAATCGATAGCCTAAATAATAAGTTTTAAGCTTCTAGCTCTAACAATAGCAATACTTCCATACATTTTTCATCCCCCTTTCGACCCCCTACAACTTATGTCGAATGAAAAATTAGCCTACGTCCTTTCTAAGGCCTTAGACTATCTGTGCACCAAATTTCGTTTTAATCGGTTCAGAAGTTCAGGCGTGATTGCGTAACAGACAGACAGACAGATTTACTTTCTGATTTATAATATTATATATAAATATATAGTGAGGATAGTAAGGATAAGCGATGACATATGTCACTGAAACGTGGTTTCTTTGTGGGCCTTATTAGTCATCTCAAAGTAGTTCAGCGAACTTTGCGAAGAAGCGGTACTTGAAATCTCTTTGAATAATAAATGTGGAGATCCGTAGCAAAGCCAAAGTTACCGACATAGCCTAATAGATTAGCAAATTGGATTGGTGGTGAGGAAGGCACATAGCGTGCAAAGCGGATAGTTGATGGGGCTGTCATATTCTGGAAACCAAGCACCAGTAAATACAGCGACCGACCTAGGAGCAGGAAGAACGAAGCCCGTTGGAAATCACTTATGGGAGTCCTGCATCCAGCAGTAAATGGCTGATATGATTATAGACAACATTTAAACAGTGAAGTAAGAGTACTCTATTTTATTTACTATATATTATACTGTTTTTTTACATGACTTAATCAACAAAAAAGCATACGTTTTCTGTGATTGTAAGCGTCACCGCAGCCTATTGACGCTCGTAGTATCACAAGAATATCACTAGTGCGTTGCTTACATTGTAGCTTGAAGATTTTATATCATATCACCTTGTATTTTCACTGCCTCTCTCACCCTTCAAACCGGAACACAGCAATGTGAACACTGCTGTTTGGCGGTAGATATTGTTGAGGGTGAGGTATCGATGCAGACGACATTTTGTTTGTCTACCTCTAGTAAAAGTAGATAAAAACCAAGAGAGGTACTTGTTTTATAAGTTTTATAATGGTTACTGAAGGGCTGTGAGGTATTGTTTTTTTAAATCGCACGAGATCTCATGTCGGTTGATCTTATTCCGAGATAAGTAGCGAAAACAATAGTATTACGAATAGCACACAACCGGAATACAATAATAAAAATAATCTGCATATAAATCACACCCAGACACAGAACAAAGATTCAACACACATATAATTATTTGCTCTGGGTGGGGATCGAACCCACGCATTAACGCACAAGATAGCATCATCCACCATCTGCGCCATCAGGCCCGCCATTTCAAACATTTCATTCTGTCATCCAGATAAGCACTCCACCTGAATATTGTTACTACAATCAGGATTGTTCTCCTTCACGGTATTCGGCTCCAACAAAGGTGTTTACCAGACTGTGACTCCCACAAATATTTGCATGCGTTTTCATACGCTTTCTACGCAAACAAAAGGTAAATAAGTTAGCGTCGAGGGGAGATACGCGAGAGCAATGCAAATATATGATACTGGGAGTTCCTGAGTTAATTAGGACAGCATTACTAGTTAGTCGGCCCGGGTATTTGCATGGGTGTCGCGTTAATCACTAGAACCTTTGGGATAATGCTGGTAACAATAAGCTGGGAGAATTTGACTCCGAGTATGCCTGCACACTCCTCTGGTTTTTACGGGAACCCATTTACTATCAAAGCTATATGTTTTTAGATTCGCTTCCTATGAATGTCATGCGTGCGCAGTCTGTTACCACATTTAAGCGGATGCTGAAGGAGCATTTCCTGTCACTTTAATAACTGATGGATCAGAAGACTATATTTATTGTTTATTTTGTAAAACAAATAAGTTGTGTTTTTATTTACGTTATTATACGTCTGTAATTTTAATATTATATGGACATATATAGTATTAGTATTTAATTTACTTTATTATATACAGAGGCAGAGTATAATAGTACCTCCCCTTACCAGGTGTCGTAAGAGGTGACTAAGGTACCAGAACCGACAGATGGCGGTATATTCATCTAAAACAGTGCAGTTCAAATGCACAGCGCGGGTAGAGCAGCAGCATCCCCGTCGCGAAAGCTGCGCTCTGCAATTGTCAACACGCTTACCCGACGCGGCAATTAAGGGCAAAATTCCCCCTTTCTTGGGGAGGCCTATGTCCAGCAGTGGATTTCCTATTGCTGATATGATGAATATCGCACAACAGAGGAATTACAAATATTTAGATTAATATAAATAACATCCAGACACAAAACATATACAAAAATTTGAAATACAATACATAGGAATAATTATGTTCGGTAAGTATCACCTCTAATGCTACGGCAGATATGATGATGATATATAGGTATATAGAGAATCTAGTATGTGTGTGAAGTATGATTATTCTGCAGTGTTGAACTAAGTCCCAAAGGCAAAAGCATGCGGCAAACAAGAACGTATAAATGTATTCTGACCATGGATGTTGAACTCCCTCGATATTTGGCTGCATCATAACGTGCAATGAGAATCTTGCGAAGGTAGAGAACGTTAAATCATAGAGTAATAGTTATATCGCATATCGCGTAGTGCCATCATCTTTATTAAAGAAATACTGCTTTCAGTTTTATCAATCTGTCAAATGTTTTTAACTTTCGACTCCCAGTAGCGGTAGTAAAAATACTTTTTCCAGGTTTGCTTTACCACAAGCGTTTTTGAAAGCTATCAAACTATTTTAGGCAGTTATTTGTATCGCCTTCCAAACTTATTTAATACTCCTTTTCATCATATTATATCAGCCATAAGACGTCCACTAATGGACATAGGCCGCCCTAAGTAATGACCAATAGGAGCGGTTGTATGCGGCCTGTGTCCGGCACGATCGTGCGGTTTTAGTCAGATCCTCTGTCCATCTTGCGAATGGACGCCCTACGCTGCGCTTGCCGGTGCGTAGTCTCCATTCCAGAATCTTACGACTCCATCGGCCATCGGCTCTGCGTACCAAGTGCCCTGCTCACTGCCACATCAACTTACTAATGCAATGCCGGTAACATTGGCGCTGTTACGAATCTCCTCTTTCCTGATTTGATCGCGCAAAGTGACTCGTAGCATTGCTGTCTCTATAGCTCGTTGAGCTATTTTGTTCTGCATACAGAACAAAATAGCTCAACGAGCTATAGAGATCTCCTTTTGTTCTATGTGTATGCAGAAAGAGTAACGGAATTGTATGGAATTATAATTTTAAATAAGTATTTCCTTTTTCGAAAATGCGATTTATTTTAAATATACGTCTCTTAATTATAGCCAACCAGGAATAATGTAATTCTTCAAACAGCATATTAAGTAGTTTTCTGCTTTATCTATAAGTTATAATTGTAATTAAGAATGAAAAATAGCGGTCTTATTTTTTTATTTCTATTCCGACAGAATTTACCTAGGTTCTAATATGAATATTAATTGTGTCTCTACGGGTATGAAAGTTGAGTGTTGATTTTGCTTTTTTGCACTGTTGCCAATTGGCAGTCAATTGACTGCGCCAAACGCTAGCGTATCGTGTCCCCTCACCGCCTCGAATGGGGTCTAAATGAGTTTTAATTATATTAATTAGCCTTTTTACGATTCTTACTAAGTTTTTTTTCGACATACAGTTACAGTACTCTGTACAGTTTGATCAAACTTGAGAGATGTGATAGTTTATAGTCAGTCAATATATAGTCTTAATAGTAATTTTTTTTATTGGAAATTATTGGTTCATTTATTATTAATAATTTATTTGCAAAAACAATGTTTACAATTTTGTTTTATTTGTATTCCTTTTCATATATTTTATTGACGGGCCCGACGCAGATAGTAGTAGTTGTGCGTCAATAGTTGTGGGTTCGATCCCTACCCAGGATTAATATTTATATAATGATATTTATGTTTGTTCTGTGTCTGGTAGTTAAAGAGTCGTGTATTTGTGATCCCTGTTACCTGATGTCCGTAACACAAGTGCTTTAAGCGTCTTATCACGGAATCAAGTCAATGTATGAGAAGCTGTGGGAATTTAATTATAAAAATGTAAATAAAATGGATTGTTTGTGTGTGATATTAAAATAACTGCTTTTTACTAATTGCATATGGATGTATTTAAAGGCTGATCAATTTCTTATAAAATACTAACTAACTAGGAAAATCTTATAGAGTTCTTTTTTTTAATTATTTTTTTTTCAAACAAGACGTATATAAAGATGAAGAATACATAAAAAAAAATATCTTGACACATGTTACAGAGGGATGGACTAATCAGTGAAGTGCTGTTATTTTTCGCATCAGAAATCTTAACCTTATTTGAGAGCACGTTGGAATCTCAGCACTTAGTTAGTATTGAAATGATATGTCTTAAACAGAGTAGGGGGACCGCACAAAGAACTAGGTCCCAAAGGCTTGCAATTTGCAAACACGCTCACAGAGAAACGAAAGGGTTTTCTATTGTGTTTGCCTTCACTTAATCTGATTAAACCGGGAGCAATGACCAAGCCGGTGGTTGATCTAGCGATATGTTAGGCACGCTGCCTTATCTAGACAGCTAGGCAGATTAATCAAAGGAAAATATTTTTTCTTTGAGGCTATTTCTAGTAAATAAAGCTATTAATTAAATGTTGATAACATCTTAACATCGATACTAATATAACAAATGAGTTTGTTTTTTAAGTTTGTATCTTGAAAGACATTAGATTCAATAAAGAGTTTTTATGTGTAACAGTATAGTATAAGAGACGATTCAGGTACTGCGACCGACAGATGGCGGTATATTCGCACGCCATAGCGTAGCTCGTTGGTGAGGAGAGTCGACTGTCGGACATACAGAAAACAAAGGGGCAATTTTGGCCATAATTGCCGCGCTGGGCAAGTGTGTTTTGTGTCGATTCTGCTGCCCATCCCCTATGCATTTGAGCTACATTGTTTCGGATGGATATACCGCTATATCAGTTTTGGTATCTCAATCGCCTCGTATGACATCTGGCAAAGGGTAAAGCACTATTCTACTTTGACAGTACCTCACGCTAACTTTTCTGTCCGTCGTCGCTGATCGTGACACATTCTGGACGATCCGCCCGATAGCGTCGCTTCTATAAACGCTTAATTCGATCGTCGTCTCACAGGTATTTTAGACAAGCCTCTCCAAGGAAGGAGGTATTTTGCCCATAGTTGCCGCGCTGGGCAAGCGTGTTGGCAATCGCAGAGCGCAGCTTTCGCGATGGGGAAGCTGCTGCCTATCCCTGCCCTGTGCATTTGAGCTGCACTGTTTGGGATGGATATATCGCCAACTTACGGATCTGGTACCTTTGTCGCCTCTTACGACACCTGGTGCAGTAGGAGGTACTATTCTACTCTGCCGGTACCTTACGGGTCTATAATTGATAAGTTTCGGTATCTATGTCCAAGATAATTTTCGATTGCCTGTTTATATGTATATCAATGTAAATCGCTGTTATTTATTCTATTATTTATTTTAATTGTCTCCGAAAATAGGCAAAGACTTTATCCCAAAAGAAAGCTATACAATATCTTATCACAATTTTAATATCTGCAAGTGAGTAACGTAATAAGTTATTTATGGACATTAAGCGGACCTTTTCTCGGGAATGGAAGACGTTCCATTTCCATTATTTTTCAGGGTTTTCCAGCGTTGATTAATGAGAGAGCACCTGAACGTTTTCCAAATAAAAGCGGCTCGGATCAACGGCCCGTTCAATTTCCGGAGTGTTGTTGTGCTATTGTTGTTTCAATCA
>JACJUM010003147.1:16349084-16370831 GCA_020976665.1 Heortia vitessoides
TCGGCATCGATACCTTACTCTCACATATTTCTACCGCCAAATATCAGTGTTCCTATTGCTGTGTTCCGGTTTGAATAACAAGAGAGGCAGTGAAATGTGATATAGTATTCTGTTATATGACATAATATCTTCACGTCACATGCGCTAGTGATATCCTTGTGATATTACCAATGCCTATAGGCTGGTATGACGCTTACTACGAGTATTACGTGTATTGTACAATTATTTGTCGAACAAATGATCCAAAATAAAACTGCCATCCATTCATCCATTTTTATTACATTAATTTTTAAGTTTTTTGCAATCTGCGTCCGTGACCTCAGGTTTCAAGGTCAATATTGCGCTAGCGGTACACTTGGCATCGGTGCGGCTAGGCGCGGTCAAAGCGACCTTTCGGGGGACGTCTTAAGAATAGACCCAAAAGAAGTCTGCCATTTCGGACCCTGAAGTATTTAGACCTTCCGCACGTGACATAATGACCTCAGGTTTTAAGGTCAATACTGCGTTAGTGATACACTTGGCAGCGGTTAGTCGAGGCGACTAGAACGAACGCTTGAAACTATATGTATATAGAAATATGGATACTCTGAAAAATCTATTTAGAGAAGTTTTACACATATTACAATTTTCCACACTCCATCGTTACTTTTCAATATTCTTTATGGAATTTTATATTCTACGAGTCATTATCATATCATAATGCTACGAATTCTAAAATAACTCTAGATATAATAATAGTATAATTACATATATAAAAATGAGAAATAATAAATAATTAATGTAAGCGACATAAATACATATTAAGATAACTATATATCACAAATGCACCTATATACTTCTTGTTAAGCCGGCATGTGCTTGTTACGTTTTTTGGGTTATATAAAATTTAATTGCTGTTCTTAATTTTATGCGTTATCTATATTTGTTCTATTTGATATAGAATTTATATTTTTCGTTGTTTACGTGTTGTGCTTTTCTTTACTTATTTACCGTGTTGTTTTGTGCTGTAAATTGTGTGTCCGGGTTCGAATCTAGTCATTTTCATGCAGTATCATTTTATTCCACATCTGGTACATATATAGTATTTCTGATTTTATTTTCCATAGTCCAGCTAGATCCTGCGGTTTTAACCGGATCGTCTGTCCATCTTGCGGTTGGACGCCCGACGCTGCGCTTGCCGGTACGTGGTCTCCATTCCAGAACCTTACGACGATTCTAACTCTAAACTGAAAGTTTAGACCCTGCGTTGGTATGTCAGTGAGTCAGTCAGCTTCTCCATTTATATATACATAAAATGCTACTATTACGTCTGTTTGAGTACCTCACTCTTACTTATGTCTACCGCCGAACAGCCGTGTTCGCATTGATGTCGTCCGGCTTAAAGGGTGATAGAGGCAGTAAAATCCCTTGAAAATGAGGCATAATATCTTCAACTCAGAAGATTTATATTGCCCAAGTGAAATTCTTGCGATGACAAAAGCATCTGTAAGCTATGGTCACTTTTGCCAGCCAGCAGGCCGTATGTTAAGCTACCTTAGTAATATAAAAAGAAAAGTAATATCCTTCGTCCTACTTAGTCTTCGCTTCGCCACAGATCTTTAAATAATCTGCCATCGGAAGTCCACTATTGGACATAGGCCTCCCCAAGAAAGGGGGTATTTTGCCTGTAATTACCGCGCTGGGTAAGCGTGTTGGCAATCACAGAGCGCAGCTTTCCCTACCCTATGCATTTCTACACTGTTACGGGTGGACATACCGCCTTTTTAATGGCTGGTATGATGATAAATTAAAAACCATTCACCGTGAACAATAATCGCACTAGTGTTGCTGGGTACATTCAGTCCTCCCCAGTGCACTGATCTGATCGGTGATAGCCATCGATCTCGCGAACCCTGCGGGGGCTGCGGGGCACGCAGGTACTATCGGAAATAGGATTGCTCCATAATAAGCGACCACTCACCCCTCCTTCGGTATCGCTGGAATTTACACCTGCGTTCAGCATTAGGTTCTCCAAAAAAAGTAGGTTCTTCAATTTTCAAATAGCGTAAACACCAAAAAAGTTTATAATCACATAGATATATAGAATCAATTTAAATCTGTCATGTTTACTACCAATTAGAAACGAAAAGGATATTCCATTGCGTGTTAGATACTATGACGTAATTATTGGAACCTTTCATTATCCCATCTTATGGGGCTGTTGTATAGTAATTGGTAAATGCGGGGGAAAAAACAGGATGGTAATCAAAGCATGATACGGATTTGTAAGAAAGTGAGTCATGAATTAGGGAGGGATTACGTAATAAGGACAAATTGTAATAGATAGGGTGTGCTAGAAAAATAGGGAAAAGGTAAATATGTTGAAGATACGATCAATAAATCTTATCGCCCAACATAATCTAAAAGTATGTACATATTTTAGGCTGAAACATAAAAATTTAGTCTGTGAGTATGGAAATTGATTTTAAATTTTCTCTTTTTAAAATAATAAAGCTTACCACGAAGTTTCTTTGCGGGTCGAATCAGGAATGAGGAGATTCGTAACAGAACCAAAGTTACCGACATTGCCTGGCGGATTAGTAAGTGGCAGTGGGCAAGGCAGTTGGTACGCAGAACTGATCGCCGATGGAGTCGTAAGGTTTTGGAATGGAGACCACGTACCGGCAAGCGCAGCGTAAGGCGTCCACCTGCAAGATGGACATACGATCTAACTAAGACCACAGGATCGCGCTGGACACAGGCCGCATACAACCGGTCCTACTGGAGATTACTTCGGGAGACCTATGTCCAGTAGTGGACGTCATATGGCTGATATGATGATGATGAAGCTTACCAAGTGTTTGCTAGGTTGCATGCGTGAATGCCTACTTCATTAGTACTTCCCTCTTTTGTTAATAAAACAATTACATAATAAATTCCTACAATATACTATGTATATATTACCTTTACTCCGAGATAAGCTGCTACAAATTCTTGTTTTATAGATATCAGATAACAGAGGCCTTACAAAAATAAAACAAATATAATATATTAATACTTAGACTCTGAACAAACAATAGTTCATGTAATAAATGATTGTCTTGGGTCGGGTCGAACGCACTTGGATGCATAAGCTAAACTTATGCATCCAAGTGCGTTCGACCCGAAGCTAACAAGCAAGAAACAATAACAAATGGAATTCAATGTAATGTATGAAACTATTTGTTTAAAGGTTTTGAAACAGGGTATATTTAACTTTTTTACATTTTTAGTTCTACTTTTGGTTAAATTACGGCAACCGTTCTTAAGATTTACAAAAGATATATTATTATAACTACCATCACAGTTTTATATTTATTTTGGGTGTTTAATTTTATACATCCGAGATGCAATCGTCGAACTAAAAATGTAATAAGTTAAATACAGAGTTGGGAAAGTTGAGCAAAAAAAAAGTTAAGCATCAACCTGCTTTACTTTATTCTTGGAAGTTGTCACTGACAAAGTTCGGAATATTTAAAAGCGTATTTAATACAAGACATACTTCAAGCCGCCCTAGAAGATCAACCAGTTCTTATCACAACGTGGACAGATGATCTGACTTAAACCACAGGATCGCGCAGGTTGCAAGCCCCGTACAACCGGTCCTATTGGAATTTACTTAATCTGGATGCATATGTCCAGTCATGGACATCTTACTGATATTCTCATTATCATCACAGCGTCGCCATCATCTACTGATGGATATGAGCCCCACCGAGGAAGGCGGAATTTTGCCTTACGACACCTGGTACAGGGGGAGGTTCTATTCTACTTTACGGGTATCCCACGACTGTGTAATATTATGGGTACTACCTATAGGTAGGTAAATGGTAAGTGAACATTCGACCCTTACAACAATAAAACTTACTTACACACCGGCATTTATTGCTTTTTTATTGACTTGTCGTCTCCATAGATGGGATAGCTGCCCAATCCAAGCCCCCTTGAACACACGCTACACGGCCTCCTAAAACAATCTATGTAAAACATGAGTATGAAAATGCTTGCCAAGTTAAATATTTAAATAATATATTATTAGTCACATTTATAAGAATTGAGACCTAAATAGGTGCCAAGTAGGTAATCTTGTTTATTTTCTGAAATAAATTAAAATGAGTGTTTCTTTGTTCTTAAAAATGCAACTTATATTTCAAAAGATTTTATATTGTTTGTGCAAAGCTCAAGACTATATTTCATGTACGAGCCAAGAGTCAAAACTTGATAAAGATATAGATACTTTTTCTATTTATATTTTGATCAGTGAAAGAAATACAGGAATAAATAGATGAAATAATATAACATTAACAAGGTTGGCAACGCGTTAGTGATATCCTTCTAATATTATGAGCGTCTATAGGCTGCGGAGACGCCTACTGTCACGCGGACTGTATTTTTGTTTGTATTCCTGGTCTAACAAACAAATAGACATCCTAATGGGATCTTTAAGGGTATGTCTAGTTTATTTTAACGGTTATAAAGTAAACAAAATCTGTATTTAGTTAACAAGGAGAGAGTAAGAAAGTAGAAAGTCTAAGGGAATTGAGGTCGCCTTGTTAGAGGACATGCCGAGAAGGCTGGATCTTTAGAATAATATAAATTCTGGCTGATCCATACTAACTAGAGGTAGTAATTTCATCTATTAAATCATTAAAAAAAGTCGCTCCACGCAGTTTTATTTTACTGGGAATACAATAAAACTGTCATAAATTGGCACTTCAAATACCATGACTGACTGTTTGAGGTTAGCTACCAGTATTTATAGCATTTTGTATCGTGTGCCCAACATCCTTGATGAGCATGACCATTCTGGGGTGGGCACGGCTTATTCAGCCTCCCTCTATATACGGTAATGGCGTTAGGTACAAACAATCAAAATTATTTTTTGTGTCTATTACTCTTTTTCACAGTTTTCGCTCACTTGTTGACAAAACGTAAGTTTATAGTTATTAATATTAGAAATCCGAAGGTAACTCTGTCTGTCTGGGGGGATAAAAAATGTATGAAAGTATTGCTATTGTTAGAGCTAGAAGCTTAAAACTTATTATTTAGGCTATTTATTTGTATATATAAATAAATATAACATTCAAAGTTTATATAAGTTAAATTAAAAAGGTATGGTGCCCAAAGAAACTACTGCACGCGGACGAAGTCGCGGGCATAGCTAGTACTTATATAATTTGCTTAACAGTAGTACACCTAATGTATCGTAATACACACATTTTCCATCCAACAGATGGATGAAAAGAATAAGGCAGCATTATTTTTTTAATTGTACAAATCTCTCTTAATTTTATGTCCATGCCCTGTGTGTTTGAGCTACACTATTCCGGATGGATATACTGCCATCTCTCGGTTCTGGTACCTTAATCGCCTGGTACAGAGAAAAGTAGCATTCTAATCTGCCCACACCCCACGGCAATAAACATATATTGCAGTATAAAGTAATTTATTGAGTCAGATACATTATAATTAGTTGAAAAGACGAAGTAAGTAAAATTTGTCGTACTCTTCTTCTTGCAGATGTACTGAAAACATTAGATATATTTCCCATGGTATACACCTAGCGATCGTTTAAAAGGGGTAAGGGAGGTAGGGAGGCATTCGAGGTTTGATGCGAGCGCCTTTGGGACCAGCAACTGCCCTTTTAGCATACACAGATCAACATAATCAAATCTGTCAAACGTTCTCATTTGTAGGTACTTACCTACAAATGAGAACGTTACGTATGTAGTATAAAGTGTAGAATTGGTTGAGAATTTTCAACTGTTATGTTCATGATCTGTGGTTGTGTGTACGTACGAGATTAACCTAATCTATGCTCCACAGAGAAACCAAAGGAAGGAAGAAGGAAACTATTGCCTCAGTATTAATAATAATAATTAATATTCGACGTCTTCTTATTTTGAATTACTTAACGTCTATTTGGTTGCACAACTAGATAAAATATAATTGTTTTATAAAAAGTTCAGTTATGATTAATAAATTGAAATTGAATTTCGAATATTTAACTCAAAACAGATTTTGTGTGATGTTTTATATTTAATTTTCGTGTCATTTTGCTACGCACAAGGAAAACGGATTTTCGCTAAAATGAAGCAGAACAATTTGTAGACCCCAGCATCTGACACGGCCAAGTATTAGCAAATCACCATAAGAAAATGAGTCATAAATTGTATTAGGCTTGGGTACGGCGGTTAGCCCAAGGGTTTCTACAGGGATGTCGAGAGAGAAATCACTGCGGGGCATTTGTGATAAAAATACTTGTACTATGTTTTCGCAGCGGAAATCAATCTTGTCCTAACTATATACCTATGTTTCTCATAAAGAGCGTTAAGTTATATAACTTTTTATTCTAACTTTGCATCTTCTTTTTGCACCCTTAAGAGATGAATAAAAAAAAATATAATTATACTCTTGTTTCGTGACTTTCATTAAAGACGTTTATATTCTAGAATAGACCTAGAACCTTTATACTGAATTTTATTCGAATCACTTCAAAAACTGCGAAGTTTCATACTAAATTTCATGGATTGAATTTTCAAAAACCCTTTGATAATGCTTTCCTACGCTATAAAGGGTACCACTGCAAAATTGTAAGATTCGTACCCTTATAGTTTAGGGCGTTGATATGTGAATTAGTCAGTCAGCTTCTCCTTTTTTATATGTATATATACATTTTATTAAAAAAAAACTTTGAACAATTACTTTAAAAATTAAAATTTTAATTTAAAAAATATTTTAAGCAATTTAAAGGTTGCCCTGTTGTAGGTTTCTTTTTAATAATGAAATACAATCACGCTTAACTCAACTTAGGTATGTAATACATATGTATATTATGTATGTAATTCCTTTGTAGTTTGATATCCGTAACACAATTGCCTTAAGCTATTTATCTCGGTGTCAGGACATTTATGAAATGTGTATGAATTCTAGTCTAAATACAGAAAATATTATATTCAGATTCCAAATACTCAGTCACCTGTTAGGCAACCCTGTGAAGGAACTGGATGAGGGTCACTCGCGTCACCGGTGATTTTATTACGTTAATCGTGTGAGGGCAGTTTGATCTCGGAGGCTCGAGGCCTGATATCCGCAATTTGCTTCTACTTACTTATTGGGCGGGAATATTCATTTTGGAAGGTGTTCGCTTAAATATATGTAATAGGAACTTGCATGATATTATATGATATTTAAGTGTGTGTAACCGTGAGGTACCGGCAGAGTAAAATAGTACCTCCTCCTGTACGTCGTTAGACGCCGTAAGAGGCAACTAAGGTACCAGAACCGACAGATGGCTGGAGATAGGCAGCAGCATTCCAATCGCGAAAGCTCTCCTTTGCATTAGCCAGCATGCCTGCCCAGCGCGGCACTTATGGGTATGATTCCCGTTTTCTTGGGGAGTCCTATATCCAGCAGTAGACAGCAGTTCCGATGACTGGTGTAATGATGATGACATTACAACAGCCTTAGAACATTCACTGCTGGTCATAGGCCTCCTCAAGAACGGGTGCAGGCGTGGCAAACCCTGGGTATAGCTTTGCGACGTGTGTGCTGCTGCCCATCCCCGCCCTGTTGCATTTGAGCTATGCTGTTTTGGGTTAATATACCGTCATCAGGTACTTTGGTCGTCGGCTTACGACTTCTGGTACAGGTAGAGGTTCTATTCTCCGATTTTTTTCAAAACAAATATTCATTTCCTACTAGAACTATGATCCTATTTTTATAGCTGGATGAGAACGACAGCTTTTAAACTAACGCGTTGTTAAACTATTCTAATATATTAAAGTCTGCGTTTTAGGTTAATTTCTAAATAATAATATTAATATCACACAAAATGTTATACATTGACTTGTAAATTAAGTAGTTCACATTCAACTTTTCACATTTTCACATTTTTATTTGTCTAAATTTATGCAAGGGATGCCTGGAAGAGGTCGCTAATTGTGTTAGACATTGTAAGTTATTATTTTTCCAGTGCATAATTTATTATGTACAATAAATAGTATTAATAGTATTATTTGTTCTGTGTCTGGGTGTTGAATATATGTATTTAATTATTATATCTGTGGTCCCTCTATTGTCTGATGTCCCTAACACAAAGTTAAGCAACTTTTCACAGAGTCAGGTCAATATTGTATATCAGTGGGAATTTATTGTCTTATTATTATTATCAAATTATGATGCTAACTACTTAAGTCACTATATACTACGCGTGCGACGCTACTACATTGAAGTCGGTCCTTCTTAAAAAGCTTTGCTTAAACTAGTATAGTATTATATTATGTATAGCACACTTGTTCTACCAGAAGTGTTACCAGTCGAAATATTTGACAAAATATAGTAGTTGGTATTAAGTGCCGCGATCTTTTATGAAAGTGCCTGAAAGGGATTTTTGATTTAACAACTCAATTTTAATCAAGGGAGGCTTGGAGAGTAGCCCTCTATACCATATCAGATATGGCTTGGGGAGGGTGGCAGAGTACCAAGTGTGTACGCTATAGATACAATTTTACGTCTGTCAAAGTTTGTCAACTAACTTTAAACTCAATGTCCTATACATAAAATACATTATTATTTGTTAAATTGGTAGGTTCATTTGTCGTCGTGTGTCTTTGCTATATGTCCGTACAAAATGCATCTATACTAATATTTTAAAGAGGTTTGCAAGTTTGTGTGAAAAAAAGCGAATGAGAAATAGTAATGCAGGCCGCATACAACCGGTCCTAATGGAACTTATTGAGAGAGGCCTATGTCCAGCAGTGGACGTCCTACGGCTGATATATGAATATGCCGTTGTTCTATATAAATATATCTGTTATGTCATCAGGAGCTAATCCTGTAACCTTGACCTTGACCTATCGTATAGAACAGATGCCTTTCATCATCAATTGTACATGCTCTGCTGTAATGAGGCCTTCTCAAGTGATTTAGAATCATACTGGTTTAATGCGGCTCGCGTTTTTGCGAATTTTTTATTTTAATTTAGGACTGACTAATTGGACACATTCATAGACTTAAAAAATAAATTAGAAAATAGATTTTTTTTACAATAATACTAGCAGCGGATGGCGGTTCTCTCTCGTAATCTCTCACCTTCCTGACATTATGGGGATACAATATGTTACCTATGTCATTTGCTGATAATGTAATTTTTTTTATAACAAAAGAGTTTTGAAAATAATTGTGTCATTTCATTTCTCGGAGTTTCTTTACGCGAAAGAATGAGGAGAGTCATCGACAGAGCCAAAGTTACCGACATTGCCCGGCGGATTAGTAAGTTGAAATGGCAGTAGGCAGGGCATTTGGTACGCAGAACCAATTGTCGATGGAGTCGTAAGGTTCTAGAATTGAGCGCACGTACCGGCAAGCACAGTGTAGGGCGTTCACCCGCAAGATAGACAGACGATCTAACTAAAACTACAGCATCACGCACAGGCCGCATACAACCAGTCTTATTGGAGATTACTGGGGAGGTCTACGTCCAGCAGAAGCCGTCATATGGCTGATATGATGATGGTGATTTCTGAGTTTATATGTTATAGACATGCAAAAATACAAATCCTGTTAACTTAGTTCTATGTGAAGTGAAGGTAGCTGTCTCTTATTTTTTTTTAAATATAACATTGCCTAGGTAAAACAGTAAAATAATTTAAAAATCGGTCAAGCAGTTTTTGAGTGAAACCGTTACAAACAATCAAATATTTCCTCCTTGTTATAAAGAATTGTATATTGTTATAGAGCTATTTCCAGAAACCAAATCACAGTCCCGTTCATCCAGAACACACATTATTCTATTAGTTGGCCGTGAACAGACACACACCCCTACAAGGGGACGAATCAATATTTATCCCCATACGACCGCTCCTGTTTCTTGCTCGCGCGTGTGTGTGTGAGGGACACGAGTGTGCGTGTAGGGGTGCGATGTTTTTTAATCGATTATGCATTAAATAATTGCGTTAGGTCAGTGACCTTATTTTTTTTTGGAGTTTAATAAAACTATTCTCTGTACTATAGTACTGTAAAATTCATATCTATGCTGTGTGCGAAACGTTTTGTACCGTTATTTTATTGACTTTATTATTTACATGTATTGAATAAGTATATATTGATAGTAATAATTTTAAATAATTAGCTAGTTTTGATAAAAATACTTAAAAAAGTCTTTATTTCTGAAAATAGAAAAACAAATGTAAAAAAAATAAACAAATACTGTGTTTTTTCGTTTTATACGCATTTGCCATATTAATTTCTTATCTCAATAAAGACATAATTTCATAATGCATTATTAGACCGTGAGTACCATTTAGGACGTGAGGTACCGGCAGAGTAGAATAGTATATCCCCAGGTGTCGCATGACGCGACTAAGGTACCAGAACCGACAGATATATCCATCCGGAACAGTGCAGCCTAAAAGCACAGGTTGGGGATGGGCAGCAGTATTTCCGCCGCAAAAGCTGCGATTTGCGATTGCCAACACGCATGGGCAAAATTCCCCCTTTCATGGGGAGGCCTATGTCCAGCAGTGGCCTTCCTATGGCTATGGCTGTTACGATGATATATTGTTAATAATTTACTTATTTTGCTAACGTTTATAAATTATACATTTCTTTAAATAGAATTTATTTATTATGATGTCTTGCATTACGAATAACAACATATTAACACACACAAATGAATCTTACTGACAGTGTTGACTTCAATAAAATAATAATAAGGCGTAGTGGTGGAAGCAAAATTAATTACAGCTCAGTAATTTTCATCAATTCTCTTCACCTTTCATCAATCATAAAGATATTATGTGATGTTAAATTAATTAATAAATAATCTGTGTAGTATAGATATTTTTTCAAAGATATTTATAACTGTATACGTAACTTCTTTTAAAAATGCAAGAAGTAAAAAAAAAATTGAAGAACACATTGTCGAACATAGTCGATGTCGTGCAAAGATTTTCTAACATGCGTTCCAAAATATTATTTTGTTTCTATTTTCTTTACTTTTTTACAAAACATATGCCCCAAAAGTGACAGTTGGGCTTCACTTGTGATATCGCAATGACATTACACATCAGTTTGTTGCTGCTCTCTGCTTTGAACGGAGGAGTTTTGCGAGCATGCTGACGATTTTTGTAGAGACTTCTGTACAGATTTGTTTTTTATTTTTTTTTAATCACGAGGAAGAACGTGATGAACGAAGACGTATTATTGTGTTCCGGTTTGAAGGGTGAGAGAGGCAGTGAAATTACTGGGTAATGTGACTGAATCTTCAAGTCACAAGGTTGGCAACGCTTCAGTGATACCCTTGTAGTATTACGTGCGTCTATAGGCTGCGATGATGCTAACTATCGCGCGAACTTTTTGTTTTTTTAGATCTAGACAAACCAGCATATATGTTTGTTTGTCGACTTGGTCTAATAATAAAAAATAAATAAACAAACAAACTTTATTTTATTATGGTTTAGTCGTAAAAAAATATATTAGAGGTTGACGATGAGATAAATAAGGGCAGTTATTTGGTCCACAAAGCTTTTTATTAAATGCACTAAATGCAAAATAATAATTCACTCAACATTTCATACAAAGACCTGACTCCGAGATAAGACATTTAAAGCACTTGTCATTAAATGTCTTGACAGAGGTCAATGTATGAAATTTTGTGGGAATGTATTATTATTATTATTTTCACATTTCTTTCCCATTACACACACGTAATGATTTTTACACATACTTTGTACCGAGACTGTTTTAATACTGAAAAAGAGTGTTAAAATAGTTAAAGCTGTTAAAAGCAGTTTTATTATGAGTACTGACTGCGTAAATGTAACAAAATATAATAACTCAAAACTCAAGTATATGTAAGTATTTATAAATGTATAAATATAAAACGAATAAAATTATATACAATTATAATTGGCGATGCCAAGTTATAACTTATAACTATGCAAAGTTAAGCTGCAAATCTTCGATCAATTCTCGAGCAAAGTCCTCAATTATAAAGCCCTGCGAAGGGACAGACAGACAGTCAGGGGTCGGTAGGGCTGCCTCGCGTGACCAATCTATTATTTAATGTTCCGCACCGCACTTTTAGGGCTAATTTCACAATATATTGGACGAAACGCGTGTTGGCGCAATAATATGAGGATTATTTGACTGTCTTGTTTTGTAACACAAATGTATGAGAATGGAATTGGTCTTTATTGGTGATTTTTATGTGTATAAAAAGTGTGAAAATCAACTTATGTATCGTCTTTTGTTATTTATATTAGGTAATAGTATACTTCATATAGAAATGTTGTTTTTCATCTCATTCTATAAAAAAATAATTTACATTTATATCATTCCTAGTACAATTACTACTTGTCTTTGATTGTGACGAAATGTTTTATCTTAGAATAATTTCACACATCTCACTCGTTGACCTACCTCCAAGATAATTCAATTTAACGCTTGTTTTACGGATGTAGGATAATAAAGGAATTAGTTATATACTTAAATACATGTTTTACACCAAGAGACAGTAAAACACAAGTGGATTGAAAGTACGACTCCTGGCGCAAATGGCAGGGACCGTCCAATTAATCACTCATTTTTGTCAAGCAGAAACCAAATAAGTCTATCAAAGTTAAGTAACAGTATACAGAAGGACAATGTTGCTTATTTTTATATTGTTGAAGTGCTAGAGTGCATTGCTTATTAATATATTTATAAGCTTTTTGTTTGTGTCAAATTGTTTGTGTCAAGATAAAAGAAAAATAAATCGTTGTTTTGAATTGTAATACTATTAAAATATTTATTTTATTATCATCATCATATCAGCTAGTGGAAGTCCACTGCTGGTCAGAAAAAAAGAATTGTGCGCATTATTGCCGCGCTGGGCAGGCGTATTGGCGATCACAGAGTGTAACTCTCGCAACGGGGATGCTTGTGCTCATCCTCGCCCTGTACATTTGAGCTACACTGTTTGGGATGGATATACCGCCATCTGCCGTTTCTAGTACTAATCTACTCTAGTTTTAAATATTTAGTTTGACGGTTTGATTACCTTTCGATAATTGTTTGCAAAAGCAACTAAAACAAGGACACTAAAATGTAGTAAACGGATAAATATTGGAAAATATTAATAATATTCCTTCTTTTTTGTCCACAGGATACTTCAAAAGATCTAAGCTTTAATACTTCAATCCAAAGTAAGTAACATTTTATATTTTTGTGCAGTAAAATAAAAAAGTGTTCATGACTTTTTTTCTATCTCTAGAACAGTGAATTCTGTCACTCAATATCAACTTTATGACTATCTACTATCTTGACATGACTTTATCATCATCATCATGACAACTATTGGAAGTCCACTGCTGGACATAGGACTCCCCAAAAAAAGGGGGAATTTTACCAATAATTGGCAAACGTGTCGGCAATCGCAGAGCGCAGCTTTCGCGAAGGAGATGCTGCTGCCCATCCTCAAACTATGCATTTTAGCTACACTGTTTCGGATGAATATACCGATCGGATTCGGATGGATATTAGTTAGTCACCTGTTATGACACCTGGTACAAAGTGAAATACTATTCTACTCTGCCAGTACCTCACGGTAAGCATAGGCTAAGTCTGGTAGACATAGGCCTGCACAATAAAAGGGGTTCAATAAAATTGTCTATAAATGACACGTGACCGGCATGGTTGTCATAAAGTGTAGCTTTTTTGTGGATGTACATATACCACCGTGTGTCGATCATGGCATCGCAATCTCCTCTTAAAACACCCACGTTGTTACAATTCTCTGTCAGTCAAAACGTCATCATCACCAATCACCATAGAAAGTCCACTGCTAGACAAAAGCCACCACAAGGGGAAAACGTCCCCGTAATTGCCACGTCGGACAGTCATGGTGGAAACCGCAGAGAAAAGTTTGTTACTGTTATGCTGCAGTCCATGCCCACCTGGCTGCGTATAAGTATTCGGTTTTAGATTGATACGCCTTGTCCGTTCCGCTTCTACTCTTTTGATACCATACAGCCAACAGTTACCTCGTACCAGCCACAAGTAGTTTTTGTTAAATGTATTACTTTTAATAGTTCTCATCAATATTATGTAAAAGTTATATCTAAGAAAACATTTATTCGGCTTCACCTTGTTCCGGATGCTTGCAACAGGCCGAAGCCTATACGTAAAGTCTATTAGCACCCTTTATTCGAAGTGGGTACTTTGAAGTGGTCTGGTATGTACTATTCGGTTAATTAGAATGACTCTATCAGAAAACAGGTTCTAGTTTATTATTATTTTTGTTTAGAATTGACATTCAAATATTATACAAGTAAAACGTGCTTTGCTCCTCCTTTCAACCCTAGCACTGGCGCCTTGGTAATTCGCGCGTGTGTCCGCCCCCCGCGACTTGTATAAGGGTTATCGCAGACTTAAACCCTTAGCAGGGATGTAGCGATATTTCTATCTTGACATCCTACTAATATTATAAAAGTGAGAGATGGTGGTCTGGAATAGCATGTTGGCTACATTTTACGTGTGTCATTGAGTAAATATCATTTTCCATGCCGGCGTAGTAAACCATTGCTTTTAACGAGGCGTTGTCATAAATAAATATATTTTTTTATGATTACATTACAAACGCTAGCTAAACTCGACGAGATAAATCAAAATAAAGTACAACATATATGTACATGTGATCAAAATGTGTACTACTTAACAAGTCTTCCGTGATATATCCAGTCCACCTCTTAGGGATAACCTACAATAACCATTTTTTTAAATCATTGCACCCGTGCAAGGGCAAGTGGGAAGTTAAACGATAAACGAATTGATTGGATTTATTACGAACTTAATCGATGTGTAAATAAAATCGAATAACTCAAGAATGACTGCGTCAAATGGGATTATTATGATTTTTTGTTATATTTTTATTTTCGACGTACCCAATGGCGCAAATAGTATTGATCTTATGCATATTGATATGATATCATATGTTATTTGTGCTTGTTCTGTGTCTGAGTGTTATATATGTATATAACTTTTATATTTGTGATTCCACTGCTGTTAGGTACCAGTATAGCAAAATAGTACCCACCTCTATACCAGGTTTCGCAAGAGGCGGCTGTGGTACCTGAACAGATTGCGCTAAATCTATCCAACATTTTAGCTCAAACGCACCGCGTGGGGATGAGCAGCAGCATCCCCATCGCGAAAGCAGCACTCTGCGACTGCCAACATGCTTACCCAGCGCGGCATTTTCGGCGAAATTCTTCTTTTCTTGGGGAAGCCTATGTCCAGCAGTGAACTTCCATAGGCTATAATGATGATAATGGTGAATTATGATGTCTTCTATTGTCTGATGTGTGTGCTTTAGGCGATCAACCTTGAAGTTGAGGTCAATGTATGAGATGTTAGGTAAAATTATATAAATTATTTGTCACTGTCATGACTAGATTGGTACGAAACCAACGGGGACTGGAAGTTTGGATGGAAACTGATTTATTTACTATAGGTATTTTATATTAAAAACGGGATTAAGACTCATAAAGACTCATACAGTAACGGGATCAACGGGTTAACATTTTACATTTATTTGAATTGTTCGGAAATAATATTAAATCAAATATTCCATTTCGCTTTTAGTACATCATCATACAGCCATAAAAAGTCCACTGCTGGACATAAGTTTCCCTAAGATAGGATTTTTGGCCATAATTGTCGCGGTGGGCAGGCGTGGCGCATCTTCGTGACGAGGTTGCTGTCTGTCCTCACCTTGTAGTATATACACTGCGCTATTTTGGATGGATATACCGCCATCTGTCGGATCCAGTACCTTAGTCGCCTGTTACGATATCTGGTGCAGAGAGAGGTACTATTCTACTCCGCCGGTACCCCACAGCATTTAGCGCATACAGTATTAAAATTTCATTCAGAAATAATTGTCATATCCAATCTTATTTTGGACAGAGTTAATTTACTGTTGATATATATCGTGTCAATGGTTACTTAAATTTCGTGCACCCCTACTTTATCCCACCCACTTAAGTATAAATCTAGTATTTAATAGGTATGGAAAAAAGCGAAAAACGAATACCTCGTTCCATTTCAACCCTATTTCTATACTTCTAACTTCATTATTGCCGACACCGCCCTCTGGCGTTCTCTTGAATCATCGCGAGGTGTCGCCTTTTGGCATTTCGTCATTAGGTTTTTCGTTTGTTCTCTATGACATTCTTATGCAAATTTAAATGTGATAAAAGAAGAATGCGCAAAAAATTCTTTTACTTGTGAGCCGGCTGACATTGTGAAATTCGAGACCGAATACCAAATACTCATTTTATTTTACCCCGCGAATCTTTAAATACACACATATATATATATATACTCGTAAAATTAGAAGCTGTCTGACAGACTGATTTACTTACTGACATAGCAACGCAGGGCCTGGGTTGGACCTAAGAAATTTTGTACTGGAGTTCCTATGGTAACGAACGGGGCATTAAGAAAGGATTTTGGAAATTTCCTCCCCTAAAAGGAAAAAATGAGGCTGTGAATTTATTATGAAAATTACCTGTTTCTTAAGTTATTCGAATGAAATTTAGTATAAAGGTTCTTCAAACCATTCCTTATGGGGGTACGAGGTGAGGAAAGTTCTATAACTTAACGCATATGAAATCGTAGCGGGTTGCTAGTATCTCAGAAGCAAAATAAATAATAACAATAATTCCCACAACATCTCATACCTGGCTCGGTGATAAGTCACTTAAAGCACTTGTGTTACGGATGCCAGACAACAGAGGAATCACAAATATACTTAGATACATATATTTCATTATCAACATATCAAATATGTACCGCCAAACAGCAGTGTGCGCATTGCTGTGTTCCGGTCTGAAAGGTGAGAGAGGCAGTCAAACTACTGGCTAATATGACATTACATCTTCAAGGTTAGTAATAGACAACGCACTGATATCCTTATTTTGTCTATCAGGACAAATGTAATGATTGCTTTGTGATTTATTTGCCTAGGAATATTGCACCTTGTCCGTTTGAAAATAAGGCAGTCACTGAGGAAGGTGACGTAATATGTTCATGTCACAAGGTTGGCAACGCGCAAGTTATATCCTTACGATAATACGAGTGTATATTAGGGTGCGGTGAATCTTACCCACTATCACGCGGATTGTGTAGTCATTTATCGAATAAGAGTTTTATAGCTTCTTATATTTATAAAAAAATTGTTGGGTTGCGACTTTGTTCGCGGGAGCAATAACTTGTTAATATCTGGATTTCAATCGATAAAACTTCTATAGAATAGAATAGAAATGAGAGGATCAATAAACAAGTCAATGTTCCATATCTAGCGCAGTGGCTTAGCAGTAATGGGCAGGGTAGGTTGCAAAAAGTAATGTACAAAGGTGTCTGGAATGAAGACCACGCACCGGACGGCGCCGATGCATATCCACTAGGTTTAGGTGTTTATCCATTTTTGTTCAACCTTACTGCTCTCTTGCGGCAAGTTTTTGTTCTAGAAAACGGTTTTATTACTTTATATTGTTATTATATCTATTTATTATATAATGATTAACGTCTGTTAATCATTAGTCATATGTTAGTCACGTATCTACGTGTTAAGAAAATATTTTAATAGAAAAAAATTAACCGCCTCATGTTTTTGGCTGGATTTGAACCTGCAGCATAAATATTGAGTAAGTCTATCAGTTCGGTTTGTAAGACTGTGTTTCTGTTAGTTACGTCGGTTTACATTTAGCAAGTTTAGTTTCCTAGTTCATTCTACGGCTTCATCTAAGCAAAGAAAAAATATAAAATTGGTTTAGATTGTAATGTGGTACCAGCAGAGCAGAATAGTTCGGAAACTAGGTGTCGTAAGAGGCAATTGAGTTACCAGAATCGACAGATGGCGGAATATCTATCCAATGGGGCGGGTATAGGCAACTGAATTCCCGCCGCGAAGCTACGCTCTGCAATTGCCAGCACGCTTGCGAGCGCAGCACTTATGGGCAAATTCCTCCTTTCTTGTGGAGGCTTAAGTACCAGCAGAAGCCTTTTTACAGCTGTTATGATAATGATGATGATAATAATACTCTTTATTGCACAAAAAAATTACATAATCAGAAAGAATAAAAAGTGTCAAGTTATAATACAATTGGCGACCTTATCGCTCAGGGCGATCTCTTCTAGGCAACCTTTGGATGGACATATAAGAAGAAATTTTGATAGGGCAGTTAGATGTGTATCACTAATTTATTGATAAGAAGAAAATAAAATAAATAAAATAAATAAAATAATAATTCTCAACATGTCTACATAACATTAAACTTACATACCAATAACTACATAAATACAATTTAATTTTTTAAATGAAGATGATGATATATTATTCTTGTTTTCAGCCGAAAGTTATAAAGGGAAGTCAACGAGAAGGAATTCGGGGGCGGAAAGCTAGATTTATTAAATGATTATTGATTGTGCCTTTAAAAGTTAGATACTGAAAAACTCCTGTACAATTTATCGGTTTCGAGAAAAGTTTAAACTTCGTTAAATTTACGCCCGCTCCTTTGACTCTCCGGAAATCTATGTCCCTTAACTTCGCCATTTATATTTATCCTAAACTCGTCCGAGAGCTTGGAATTGTGGAAATGGCGTTCGTCTCTGCTGCTCTTTCATTTGTATATATAAAAATTACGTGTTGATGTTTGTTTAAAATAAACTATAGGATATGAACCAACAATGGCAAGAATAACATAAGTTTTGAAGGAGTATAAATTTACAATAGTTTTCCTCAAGAAATAAAGGACAGAGACATCGTTTCTATATTTTAAAACATATATATTAGAAAATAATGGCAGTAATTAAAAGTGGTAATGGAAAATACTATTTATTATTCATCAAAGTGCAAATATTTTGCTAATTGCTTAAAAGGTACAAATATCAACAACTAAAAAAAAAGTATCAATAAACTAACACATCATTAAATGTATAAAAATAAAAATGTAAATAAAAAACAAGAATGGAATTTTGCTCGCGGTTAAAGAAGTTAAATTAGATACAGCGCATGCTTTAGCCCAGTAAGCGGAATCTAAATTTCTTATGATTAAAATAAATTTCTATAACCTTAACTACTGAACGAAATTGAATATACTTTGGCTTACTGTGTACAGTTTGGTTGGGTAAACAATAGATCAACCTACCCATATCTTTAAAATTAATTTTAAACTCAATAATTCGCTAATATAGATTAATATAGATTGCGAATTGATTAGGTCGATCTATTGCTGTGTGTACATGAGAGTTTGTATAGTTAGTCGCAATATATTGTTCTTATGATAAACATAGGTATAAAAAACAAGATAACATCTGTCGGTATTGATACGAATCGAAAACTAAACAACAGGTATTTTTATTAACAAAATTTTACAGACGAATTTGAACTCAATAATCCTCCTTTAATATAGATTGCGCCAGTAATAAAGATTAATATAGATTGCGAAGTTTTGGCAGATTCGGGAAGGTTAGCCTGATGCTGGGTTTTTGAAAAATTGTGCAGCTGTATAGAAGCAGTGCATCAAGCAATTTTTTTAGACAAATTGCAATAGAAATACCTTAAAATAACCATATACACATTAAAGTTATCTACTGAAATTAGTGATTACATTTTCTGACTAAAAATAGAACCACCTACCGACTAAAACTTAGGATCATAGGTATCATAAAAGGAAAAGCTAACATATCAATACAGGGCTTAAAGTACAAGTGTACCTACCTTAAAATCTTGCATAGGGGTTCCTTTTGTAATATAGTTTAGGAGTTTAGTTTTAATATAGTATAGGAGAGTGTTAGAAAAGGGTTTTCGAAAGTTCACATCCTAAGGGGGTATACAATAAGTATGAAACTTTGCTCTTTTAAAGTTATTCAAATAAAATTGGCTCTTCATTGAAAGTCATGAAACTCGTCTTTTAAGAAAAAATATCTCTTAAGCTTTACCCAAAGGGGGGGGGGGGGGGGCAAAATTGAAGTTTTACAACTTAACGTGGTTACACCCGCAGGGCGCTGCTAGTATTCTATATTGGATGAGCAAGTTGAAGTGGCATTGGGTAGGGTACATAGCACGCAGAAGTACGAGTATATAGTATTAAAGCTTTTTTTATGGGACTAATTCGACAAAAAAGCTAACGCTTAATGATAGAAAGCGTCACCGCAGCCTAAAGAAGCTCATATGAAAATAATATCAGTAGCACTTTGCTAACTTTGTCACTTCGGGATAATATGTCACTTTACCGAGTAATTTCACTGCCTTACCCTTCAAACTCTAGATAAATCATAAAGTAATCATACATTTGTCGCAACAGAATCAGAAGTCAGAAACACTAACTTAAAAAAGGCCTAAGAATTCCATTAAGCCCATAAAAGCTCGGAATATACGTATTATGACTTATGAGAACACAGTATTCCTCATGAATCAGGGTGTCGGTGAATTGTCGTAAAACTGTTACCATTGGCCACAAGGGTGCATTTACATCGGTAGGGGTTGGCTGCAGTCTTTATTAATAATTTATTGCCCCCCACAAAAATGACGACGGCATAATGGGTTTTGTTATGGTATAATAAAGATGCCGGTGAATTCTTATCTTTTACATTTGGATTCGAATCGTCTGTGTAATTTGATATCTGGAATGAGGGATGAAATTTGTCGAATATTATTACACTGTATGGTTCTATAAAGTATATATGTTACATAAATAAATTAATTCGTTGACCTGACTCCGTGATAAGCTGTACAACAAAAGAATCACTAATATACTACTTAAATGCATATTTATTTATATTTATATATTTATTACAAATATTTAACACCCAGACACAGAAAAAACATAGATATAATCATATAAATATTTGTTCTGGGTGGGGATCAAGCCCTTTGGCACACAAGATAGGTTCACTACCTTCTGCGACGTCGGGCCCGTCAAATTGATTGTGGTTTATTGAATGTGGAAGATATATTTTTAATGACTAAATGTTTTGCTATAGGAAATATTTCTTCTAGAAATTCTTACATTATTTCCTTGATCAAATAAGACCAAAGAGAATAAGGCCCATCGAGAATTGAGGCTTTCTTTATTTAAATAACATCATATCAAATTTCCACAAGTGAACATAGGCTTCCTCAAGATAGGTGAATGTTTACCCATAATTGCCGCACTGGGCAGGCGTGGTGGCAATCACAGATCGCAACATCGCGGCAAGGATACTGCTGCCCATCCCCACCCTGTTGTATTCAAGCCGTGCTGTTTTTTTCTACTCCACTGGTACCCCACGGCTAATCTAAGTATGTTGGAATGGTTCCAATGTACTTAGATTTGAATTGTATTTGAAGTGTATTTTGTGTATAAATTAACATTATGCTAGTCCCGATTAACTTTTACGGTGTCAAATTTAACAATCATCAGTTTGTAAATCTTTTAAAAGAGATACGAAGTTTTCACTTCATTTATATGTGATATATAAATATATTGACGGGCTCGATGGCGCCAAAAGTTATTGTGTTCTGACCTTGTGCGTCAAAGGTAGTGGGTTCGATCCCATCCCAGGACAAATGTTTATATGCCGATTTCATGTTTGTCCTGTGCCTGGGTCTTAAATATATGTATTTAAGTAGTATATTTGTTATTCCTCTGTTGCCTGGAGTCTGTAACACAAATGCTTCAAGCGATTTACCAAGGAGCCAGG
>JACJUM010003147.1:16370931-16562933 GCA_020976665.1 Heortia vitessoides
TATAGCTACACTTATTACTCACAGACGATTAAAACAAAATCTTGTTTAACCATCATTAAGAAAGCGTTAGAAGTCACTGTACAGTTAACAATCCCAAAGGAACTTATTAATAAATTCCCGTAAAAGACCCGCTTTCATCGAGCTGGGGATGCCGCGGACATTTCATTTACTAACGCTTTGAGTTTCTTTGAGCCCGAGGCGAGTAATCCACGGACTATTCTAGGCTGGAACACACTAGACAGAGACTTAATAAAGACAGGTTCCGCATAGTGATTAAAGTGCTGTGAAAAAGCACAAGTGCTCATAGCGCACTATCAACTGGTTCATCGTGGTAAAATGTGAGCAGAGATTGTAATAACTGTAATGACAATTGATTTATTTTTTACTACGCGTCAAGTTGTAGAACTTTCATGTGAACTTTTGACTCTTCTTTTACCTCCTTAAGAGATGATTATTGAAATAATATTTTACACGTATTTCATGACTTTTGTTGAAAATTTATACAGAATTCTCTTCATACAGAATTCTTTCGAATAGCTACATAAACTACTTTTACCTTCAAAGGACGTGAATTTTCGAAAATTCGTTCATAGTAACGTTCCCTATGTTATAAAAAGAACCCATTTATAATTTTTTTAAAAGCTTTAACCATTATAGTTTAGGGCTTGTGTTGATATGTTAGTCAGTCAGCTTCTCCATTTATATATATAGATTATCAAAGTTCAAATCTCCACCTTTACCAGGTGTTTGTAAGACGCGACAGTGATACCGAAACCGACAGATGGCGGTATATCCATCCGAAACAGTGTAGCTCTAATGATACAGGGCGGGGAACGGTAGCGGTTTTACCAATGCAAAGGTTCGCTCCGCGATTGCCACCACGTCTGCCCAGCGCCCCGCTGCCAGTAATTATTGGAAAAATTCCCACTTTTTATTGTGAGACCTATGACCATATGTCGTTTGACGGCTGAAATGACGATTTAAGTTATTGCGAGCTCCCATGTCCATGTCCCATGTCTAAAAAAATAAATAAAAAGATGTCTTTTAACGTATAGCCTAGCTTTTGCCCACGTCTCTGTTCGAGTACATAATGTTTGTGAAGTCTAAGTACATTGAGGAACTGTTTTAGCTCCTTAACTCTATTATCAGTAGGTGTAGACCTTAAGAACTTTAGGTAAAATTACTTAAGAGGGAGGTAAAGGAAAGAGGGGACTGAGTTACCGGGACCGAAAAATGGTGGTATAGCCATCCGAAACAGCGCAACTCAAATACACGGAGTGGGGATGGGCAGCAGCATCTCCGTCGCGGTTGTTGCGGTCTACGATTGCCACCACGCTTGCCCAGCGCGGCGGTAATGGGCAAAATTCTTCCTATATTGGGGAGGCCTATGTCCAGCAATGGACTTTCTATGGCTGATATAATGATGATGCTAGTATTTTCTTGTATGCAAAAGTACATTAAAATACCAATAATTTAAAGTACATCTGCTGCATTTTATTTTAGGTATGGTAATATATCCGGAAGCAGCTCCCGATTGAAAAAAACTCGTGCCGTTTGTATTTATTTGTAAAAGGATTTTAATATCATGTTTGCAAAAAACACTTTTGCGAAAATGCATTGTTGTGGAACAAATATTATCGTAAGCATGAGTACTGTGCTCCTATTGGTTAAAGCGTGATCTAGCCTTCCTTGATAAATAGCTATTAAAAACAGATATATTCACTGTTTTTTTCTCTTCAGACCAGTAGCAGCCAGTAAATAAATTAACAACCTTCTTTATTCTTATTTAACAAGCATTATAAATTGAGTATAGATTATTCCTGTTTTTCAGGATTTTTACGTAAAGGATAATAATTATATTTAAAGTGCTGTAAAGTTAACACATTTGCTACAGATCAATTCGTCATGTCAACTAATTTATTTTGGTAGATTACAGTAAATACTGTAAACATTGCTTGTCTATACTATAATAAAAGCTGAATAGTTGGTTTGTACGCGCTAGTCTTTAGAATTATTAGTTCCATTTGAGTAAATACTTTAGTGTTAGGTGGTACATTTATACAGAAAAGTTTTAAGCTATATCAAAATCCGCTGTGACAAATAAAAGTGGAGCATCAATAGGAAGTGTAAAACAATATTTCATTTTGAGAGATTTTGTTGAGTGCGCTGCAAAAACGATTTAAGTTACACAAAAATAAAATTTGATGGATATGGTGTAATGTCAAAAGGATATCACTGCATTGCCAACCTTGTGACTTGAAAATATTATGTCACTTTATCCAGTAATTTCGCTGCGTCTTTCCCTTCAAATCGGAACACATTAATGCAAACCCTGCTATTTGGTTGAAGAATGGTTCCAATCCGTCTGCATTGGAACCACTCTTTTGTATAAGATATACCTTACGTAGATCAATGGTTTATCGTTCATTTAATAATAATAGATTGCCAGAATATCTCATACATTGACCTGACTTCGAGATAAGACGATTAAAACACTCGTGTTACAGACATCAGACAACAGAGTAATTACAAATATACTACTTAAACACATATATTTAACACCTAGACACAGAAAACATTTGTCCTGGGTGGGGATCAAACGCACGACCTTTGGGGCACAACTAGTGATCCTACCATCTGCGCCATCAAGCCCGTCCCCATTTAATTTGACAAACCGTAAGTTATGTTCACACCAAACAAACCAATAGTTGTCAATTTACGTAAATAGAAGCAGATTCAGGACACGACCCACTGGGAAATAACTTGCAAAAATATAACGTATTGCGACAGAGACTTCGATAAGTTCTGCTCCGGAGGATTCGACAGAATCCATTTAATTGTCTTACAACTTATTTATTATTATTGTTCTGTAATAAGTAGGAAATTTTAGATTGAACGATAGGAAACAAAGTCAAAGTCAAATCGTCAATAAACGAATAATAAAATAAGTAATAGTTATAACATTAATATTTCCAATAAGCAAGTGATTTTATGCATATTTATTTTTACTATTTATGAGCCTGATGACCCACGGGAACATAAAAGTCATATTACAGATAAATAATTTCATTAGGCTCACCTTAACGTAGTTTGCGCGCACCAGACGTATCTTAAAACTAAGTTTATTGCAGGTTCATTACGCGACCCACCAGAAAGCAACCTGTAAGAAAAACTGGTGGCGATAAAGGTTCCACCAGCACCACCTACTTTTGTAGTAATTGGTGCTAATGAAACCCCTACCGGCGTCGGCACCAACAAACTATTTTCCTAAAGCTAGTGGTTAAAGCAGTTTAATCCCAAGCTGTTCAGTCGTTGACATAAAAAAATAAAACATAAATCGTAAGAATATGAACAACTAGCTAGCCTTACATACCTTGTCCACTTTCAACTGTATACGTTCATCATGAAAAAATCAAAAAATTGAAAGATTTCATTTCAGCCATAAATTGTTTACTGTTGGACATTGGCCACTCCAAGATAGGGGGATTTTGGCTTATAATTACCGTGCTGGGCAGGCGTGGTGGCAATCGTAGAACACATTTTCACGACGAGGATCCTGCTGTCCATCTTCACTCTGTACTATTTAAGTTGAGCTGTTTTGGACAGATGGATATACCTGTCGGTTCCGGTTCTTTAGTCGCCTCGTACGACACCTGGTACAGAGGGAGGTACTGGTACTATCTATCTATTCGCCATTACCCCACGGCGGAGTAGAACAGTACCTCCCATTGAGACATAAACTATAGTATTTCATATGTTGGATGAAAATGTACACAGTAAAACTGATTAAAATCGGTTCAGTGGTTTAGAAATTAATCGCGGTAAACGTGACACGATTTTGTTTTATATAAAGATATATACCGTTTGTATCTTATAATAATTATGAAATTCTAGGTAAAACGTTAAGTTTCACAATATCTTTTTTAATAATTACATCAGCCGTAAAGATAGTATTCGGAGAAACAGACATATGTACATATCATATAGACATAATTCCAATAGCCCTGAAGATTTCTTTAAAGCATATTTCCACAATTCGATCAAATTCAATAAACATTATCCGCTAATTTAAAAAAATATCGAATTTATACAAAAATATTATTATAGGTAACTTTGTGTTATTTTTCTTGGAAAGGTCTGTATAAAAATACAGTTTTCATCTTTGTATAGTTTGATTAATTCGCTATCAGTATGGTAAGTTTAGAGGAAGTTCCTTACACCCGCATACAACCTGCTGATATCAATCAGTTCAATAGTATTTCCCTTTGTACCTGGAATCAAGAGAGGTGACCTGAGGAACCGATAGATATATCCATCCAAAATGGCGTACAACAAACGAAGCGTACAGCAAAGATACCCACTGCGATTCGCACCACGCCTGCCCGCGGAATACCCCTAATGTTTATCCTATTGGAATTCTCTGGTAGATCTGAGTCCACCGGTAGACGATGATGACTTGTAAAACTATACAACCTTAGGGAAAATCTAGTAATTGCGTAGCCAACTTTTGTTAAAAGAAAAACAAGAAAAGAGGATTTTTATTTTACATTTCAATAAGTGTTTCTTTTCCTTTTTTGCAACACAACAATTGTTCAAGGCTAAAAAATAATGTGCGACTTGAAACATTCTAATTTTAGACTTATATAGACCGAACTCATTTTTAATTAAACTCATTGAAACTCTGTTTTTCTCTTATAGCTATTTCGTACCAATGATCGAAAAGACATTCAGGAAATGCTTAAGTGGCGAAAACAGACAGTTTATAAGTACTTATAATAACAAAGTATTTTAAAGAAAAAATTGTGTCAGCTATTTCTAATAGAAGATTGCCATTTTACTACATATTAACAGTAATTAGTCAACTTTTTGGTTATTTTAATGGGTATGCATAATATGACATGACTGGCACAATAGAAAACATTGTGTATAATAGATTATTTCTGGCTCAGACGTACTCTATTAGATTATAGAGTACGTTTATATGCTTTAGAGCACAATACTCGTTTGAGTTATAAAGTCGTGGGTAGAGTAGAATAGTACCTCTCCCTGTATCAGGTGTCGTAAGAGGCAACTGAGGTATCGGATCGGACTGATGAAGGTACATCCATCCGGAACGGCGTAGCTTAAATGCATCGGGCGGGGATTGGCAGCTACAGTCCCATCGCGAAGCTACGCTCTGCGATTACCACTAGGTTTCCCCAATGCGCCAGTCAATGGAAAAATTATCTGTTTATTGGGGATGGCCGTGAGGTATCGGCGGAGTAGAATAGTACCTTCCAATGCACCAGGTGTCGTAAGGGGCCAGAACCGTCAGATGGCAGTAAATCCATCTAAAACAGTGCAGCTCAAATGCACAGGGCGGGGATGGGCAGCAGCAACCCCGTCGTAAAAGCTGCGCTCTGCGATTGCCAACACGCTTACCCAGCGCGGCAATTATTGGCAAAAACCTCCTTTCTTGAATAGGCATATGTTCAAGAGTGGACTTTTAATAGCTGGTATGAAGATTGAGGAGGCATAGCCCAGCAGCATTAAGTCCAGCAGTGAACGTTTTACGACTGCTATAATAATGTTGATGCTGTCTCTAGTTTATGTCGAGTTAGCTAGACAATCTTTTTTTGTAATTCAAGTTGATCTTTACTAAAGGTTTATGACTGCTATAACTATATAATGATCATGATAAATTATGAAGACTCTATTACATAGACACATTTCGTGGGGCAACCTTTTTTGTAATTCAAGTAAATTTTTACTAAAGAGTTTTTTATGATTTTTGTTCTAATATAATATAGGTTTGTTATAATCAATAAAGTTCACGATTACACAAATAACAGAAGCTTAAAGTTGTTCTTTCTGCTCAGTTCTGTGTCTTGGTATTTACATTAAAATCAGCGAGTATTCAGTGAGAATCTTCAACTACAGGAAGCAAAGTTTAACTGCAAATATTGGCACTGACTTGTTTGTAATATTAACAGATTTTATGCTACTGTCGTACGCTCGCAGCTTTGTCCGTATTTTTTTTTATTATGCTAGGTCGACATACAAGCATACATCTTTTGTGATAGTAAGCGACACTGCAAGCTATAGACGACTCTAATATCACAAGGATATCACTGACACGTTGCCAGCCTTGTGTTTTGAGGATGTTGTCACATTACCCAGTAAATTCAATGCCTCTTTGACCCTTGAGACCGGAAGACACAGCAATGCGAACATTGACTCCGGGGTAAGTCGCTTACGTTACGGACATCTACTTATACTTTAACTTATATTTTTAACTCACAGACACAGAACAAACATATTTCTATCTGCGCAATCGCGGCCGTCAATTGTGAAAGAACATTCTCAGGAAGTTTCCTATTTTCACTAGAGGGCGCTGTCACTCACTTTGCAAAATACTACCTACAAGTCTAAACAGTGACTAAGATCGATAAGTGTGAAACATTTAGAAGGCCGTATAACGTCGGCCAAACTAGCCATCCAGTTTAATTAGGTCTTTAAATCGATACGGACCCGATATAAGGTCTCGGCAATCTGAAAGGCATGTAGAATTAATTGTCGGACCACTTAAATGTACCCTTAATGTCGTCCAGGTATTTATGGCTTTGGGATTTATTGGTTTATAATTTGTTTTATTGACTGAGCTTTATGGGTCATTAAGTGTTCCCCAACTGGTTTTCTAGAAGGTTCTGAATCTTTATTTTTATATGAAGTATACGGATCTTAGATCCGATTGGTTTATGAACCGTTTGAAAGGTTAATGTACCATAGTTAGAGGGCTGCTAGTGGATTTCCATAAATGAGTAACAAACATCATTTTCATATCCGACAGTGAAAATCCACTGCTGGATATAGACCGCCCCAAGAATGGGGGAATTTTTCACTTAATTATTGCACTAGGCAAGCGCGTTGGTAATCGCAGAGGGTAGTTTTTGTGACGTTTGGGATGCTGCTGCCCATCTCCGCCCAGTGCCTCTGAGCCTCACTGTTCCGGATGGATATTTCGTCACTTGTCGGTTCTGCTACCTAAGTCGCCTCTCACGACACTTGGTATAGAGAGAGGTTTCAATCCTTTACCTGTACGCCACATGGGCCAGTCCAGTTTGGGTGATTAGTAATAATAATATTTTCATGTAACATCTCAAACATTGACCAAACTAAGAGATAGCATATGCGCTTCACCTGACAACAGAGGAATCACAAATATAATACATATAAAGTACATTATTCTCAAATATATATTTCAAGAATATTTTATATAAATAATTAATGGTAAGCCTATATACCGGCAGAGCAGAGTACGATACCTCCCCCTGTACCAGGTGCTTTAAGAGGTAGTATATCCATCCGAAACAGTGTAGCTCAAATGCACAGGGCAGGCGATTGCCCGTTTTGAAAGCTGCACTCTGCGATTGCCAACACGCATATCTAGAGCGGCAATTATAGGAAAATTACCCTTTTTTTGGGAACGCCTATATCCAGCAGTAGACTTCCAATGTCTGGTATGATGATGATGATGACGCTTGTTCTGGACGTGGATCGAACCCATTATCTTAGGCGCACCAGGTTGGATCACAACCAACTGCGCAAGCGGGCTCGTCATTTCGTTCGATACGATAAAGGCCTTTCAGGTCACAACAATTTGAGCGAGACTTACTCAATGGCGCCTTTATTACACGGAGATCAATTAGAGAGGTCGTCGTTTGGGGTGTTTGTAAAACAGAGCCGCGGAGTGCAGTCGGTATGCAATAGTCTCAGAGGAATTTCTTCCCGTGATCTCTAAGACTGGAAATGAACTCGCGAAGGTTGTCCCTGAGGACTACAATATAGGGGTTCTTCACAACGGGAGTAAAGAAGATGTTATAAGGTCGGCAACGCGTGAATGAAGCATTGGTCTAGTAAACGTCCATAGGCTGCGGTAACCGTCTTTCATCAAGTGGACCGCATGTTTGTTTACCACCTTTGTGGTAAAAGAAGTGACGCAATGACTGTACTCGTCGCTAAGTGTGGTGAAGCATTCTAAGACTAGTAATTGGAATTTTTAAGGATATAAGCAACTGAGAGGCATTTAAAACAATGATATTATTTAAGAAAAAGTCTTAATAGTTAAGACTTTTCCTATAAGAAATTTCAAATAGAGACTTAAATATCTAAATGCTTATAATGTTATTTTCAATTAGTACGATTCAGAATCAATTAACATTTATTCAAAAAGTATTTAAATATTATAAGGTAATAGATAGAACTGAAGGAGAATGCCCAATTGACCGATTACTACATTATTTGTAGGTAATATATTTGAATATTAGAAATCGACCTCTACCTTTAATTACTACATTATTTTGTACAAAAAAATATATAATTAGCTGTTAGAAATCGACCGCAGAGTTAGACAAAGGCTATTTTGGAAAGCACATATGTAAATTACCCAGAATGTAATTTCTGTTTCAGAGCAACCCTCAATACCGCCACAGACAAAATGAAAATGATATCCAAAAAAGTATAGTTATATACAAAAGTCCTTCATGCGGTCGCTGTCAAACAACCGACGCAAAATAAACAAGCGTGCGCAGCGGAATCGCTCGTGACACGAACGCGGGCGGGCGAGTCACGCGATCGCCCCAGAATTCTCCAAGATTAATAAGATTGGTGCGGAAGGGCGATTTTATTACGTGACTGTTGTTTGGATTCGTAAAAATAAATATATTAGGCGGATTAAGAATTGTACTAAGTGAAGCCACAACACAAAGAAAAGGGCGGTTATTTTTGGCAACTACTTTAAGACGATGCTTTTAGTAGTTATTTTTAAATTCTTAATTTTTTTATAGATTAAGCCGTGGGGTACCGTCAGAGTAGAATAGTACCTCCCTCGGTACCATATATTTGCAGAGGTTTCCTTTAATAACTGCACGTAACTATTATCATACCTTAAAGTGGTCAAAAGTGTTGCAAAGTTAATTTATGAAAGCAGATCATAAATTATACAAAGTTTGTTTTGACAATTTAACGCGAGAAAACCCGCGTTACCTAGTTTAATAAAAATAAAAGTGGCATATTACAATAAATATAAACCATCATTAACATTTGTTTTTGGATGATTGTTACGTGGATGTTGTCATTCCATTTGTAACAACAAAACAATAAAGTTTTTTGTGTTTTTGTCACCGATAACGGTCGACGGGGAAGATCTTAAGGAAACAACGTCAAACTTATTACGAAGTGAGTCAGCAACATTTCAAAGACAGAATCGGACATATCATACCCTGGCAGTGGAGCTATGTAATGCCACATGTTGTGACGTCATATTCGTATATGTTACCCTTTCCACTAGAAGTTTTTGTTTATTATACCAGGTTGACAAACAAGCACACAGCCCGCGTGATAGTAACCGTCACTGCAGCCTACAGGCGCTCGTAATACCACAAGGATATAACTAGCGTGCTTCCAACCTTGTGACTGTAGATATTATGCCACATTACTCAGTAATACCACGTGTAAATGTTTCTAATGCCGACAGAAGTGGTAATGTATTCACCTTTTGACACAATTTCTTGAGCTAAAGCCTATTTTCCACTAGGATTAACAGCAACAGGCACACTAGCGCTGTTTGAAAAAAGACTTGAATAAAACTTTCAAATATACATTATAATCCAATTTTGCAAACGGTTATGTATTATATAGTTTGTAGGATTTGTATCGCGTTGAGTGGTTTTGTTTGAAGATGATATTAACTTTACTAGCACCATCTATTGCTGAACACAGTTACTGTGTCTTTATACTATTTTTTGTTATTAAAACTAACTAATCTACTACTACTACTTAGCCGTGGGGTACCGGCGGAGTAGTAAAGAGTACTTCCCTCTGGTGTCATAAGAGACGATTGAGGTACCGGAACCGACAAATGGCGGTATATCAATCCGTAACAACGCAACTTTAATACCACAGGGTGCTGCCCAGCAGCATCCCCGTCGCGAAGTTGTGCTCTGCGAAGGCCACCACGGCTGGCAAGCGTGGCAATTATGCGTAAAAACCTCCCAATCTTGGGGAGGCCTACGTGGCCTTTTTATGGCTTTATGGCCGAATGTAATAATTATAAACTCCTTATTGATCAACAGACACCGTAATTCATGAAAAAAGAACAATGATTTAGAAGTACATTGGGCCTTACTTTAATCCAATCAATACCTTATCGCAAAAAGCCATTTCTTTCAAGGGCGAAGGAAACGCATGAGGTTGCAAAAGATTTACCTAATATAAATATAGTTGTTATATAATAATGTAATAATTAAATAGATTTTTATGTATAGATAAGGAATTATAAGGATATACTCGCTGACCCCGCGAATGCGGCCGCGTAGAATAGTGCCTTCGGGCAGCTTGTTCACCTCAAAACGTATATTTTTCGCCTGATATAGCCACATTTTGGTTTGCTACTGCGCTTAATAGTCGTAGCGTAATGTTATATGGCCTAAGTTACTCGTTGTTTTATCAGCTATCTATTAGTGAAAGTATCGTCAAAATCGGACAGAGATAATCTGATATAGTATTTACCGGAAGTGCATTCCACAAACGAATGGCCAGGGCTCTAAAGCATTTGCTAAAAACGTTGTGGAATGCATAGGCATTGTTAGTAATTGGTTCTTTGAATACTTAAGAGATTTCTCGTAGCTGTCATCTAAGAACACTAATCGATTTTTTAGGTTAAGTCGGGTAGGAAGGGTCGAATAGAATCTTTTAGAATAAGGAAGTAATAGGTTCTCTGATGACCTAAAAGATTTCTCGAGGCTGTCACCCAAGAGCACGAAACGATTTATAATATAAGAAAAGTAGGTAGAGTCAAATAGAATCATGTACAGTAAAGAAAGGCGTGCAAAAAGTATGTGCATGCCTGAAGTCGAATCGTGTATAGTCATTTTACAGAAATCTAATGTTGACTGAATCCATGACGTCTTGTTCGGCAAGACAAATGAAACAGGAGTCTCAACCGAGGAGGCAACCTTATTCCGCTTAAGCCCAAGTAAAAGCGAAATCCGTCCCGGATAATTAAGTTCTTTGTTTGACGATTAATCTTTGGCAGTATTCAGACACGTGTGGTGCGATGGAGCCTCACAGATATATGTGCAGTTATCGGTCTTGTTGTCACAGTAATTAATTGTGGTACAAATGTAATTGTTTGGGCTCCGAGTAAATACTAGGTATATTTATGAGGGCTAAAAGTATGTAACACAACATCTCATATATTGTTACTATACCTGATTCAGTAATAAACCGCTTATAACACTTGTGTTACGGACAGCAGACAACAGAAGAATCACAAATATACTACTTAAATACATATATTTAATACCCAGACACAGAACAAATATACATATCATCATGTAAGTGTTTGTCCTGCGTGGCGATCAAACTCACGACCTTTGGCGCACTGGACAGGATCATCACCGTCTACGCCATTGGGCCCGTAATGGATTGAAAAACGCCAGAAGTAATAAACAATGGGAACGATCATATTTTGTTTTCAGATGAAGCTGATGCCAGCATCATAGTCCAGACTAATCTGACTTCTGTCTGCTTGATTATTTCTTACTCACTTCTTGAGATCTTTCGGTTAACCATTAGATCGAAAGGTACTGACGCCGATTACTCAAAGTTACATCGTCATCAATACAGCCATTGGAAATCCACTGCTAGACATAGTCCTCCCTAAAAAGGGGAAATTTCACCCCTAATTGCCCCGATGGGCAAGCGTATTGGCAACCGCAAAGCGCAGCTTTCGCGACGGAGATGCTGCTGCCTATCCCCACCATTTAAGCTACACTGTCTCGGATGGATATACCGCGATCTGTCGGTTCTGGTACCTTAGTCGCTTCTTACGACACCTGGTACAGAGGGAATTACTTTTCTACTATGCCAGTACTTCACGGATTTATATAAAAAGAGGTTCAAATGGGTAGAACTCTTGATAAACTGCATAGATATCCAACTCTTCTTTCAGATCTGTTTTGCTGTTCCGGCGTGAAAGAGTAGCAGACATCCTTTCACACTAACAAACATAAGCGTTAGTATATAAGCATAAACATTTGACGGGCCCAATGGCGCAGGAGATGATGATCCTGTCTTATGTGCCATGGGTCGTGGGTTCGATTCCCACCTACAGCAAATATTTATATTATGATATCTGTATTTTTGTGTCTGGGTGTTAAATATATGTATTTAAGTAGTATATTTGTGATTCCTCGGGTGTCTGACGTCCTTAATACAAGTGCTTTAAGTGACTTACCACGGAGTCAGGTCAATGTATGAGATGTTGTGGGAATTATTATTATCATAAAAATAAACCTCTCATGTTGTGTATAATTCTTTACATAATATTAAAAGAGACGCTTTAAAACTTGGCACCACTAACGGTTCAGGTCGTATCGAGGACGCACGCCGTTTCGAATGTCTTTTGTAACCAACTTTTCCCATTTTTGTTATTTATAACTAAAATAAATAACTACATAGTTTTAAACTAAATCGCATTAAGCTGTGTGACATATTTACATACGCACACAGATACACATGTAGATACCAATTTTAGTAGTTTCGAATTAGTTAGCTCTCCACTTTTTTATTTATTTATATATTAATTGTATTATTTCTTCTATTATTTTTTAAATAGTTAATAAAATCGTAAGTTTTAATCTTGTTATGTACATACTCGCTTGCCCAGCGCGGCGATTATTGGCAAAAATCCCGCTATTTTAGGAAGACCGATGTCCAGCAGTGGACTTCCAATAACGATGATGATGATGTAGATACTGACTTCATGTAAGACAAGGTAGTAAGTAGGTGTGGTGATAAAATATAGTTATCTGCTTATTTTAGACTACAATGTAATGTATAAGAAATAAACAGACATAAATTTTACAATGTTTTTGTATACAATTTGTATTGAATTATTGTGGTGAGAAAAAAATAGTATATTATCTATCTGGTTCTTTTATGACACCTGTGATAGAGGGAGGTACTATTATGTGCTACCAGTACACGACGGCTACTTTATATCGTGTATTGATAAGCTATTTTAAATATAATTAAGCGATTATTTTGTTTAGGTTTTATTTCATAATTATATCAGCCATTGAAAGTCCACTACTAAACATAGGCCTTCCCAAGAGAAAGATGCTGCTGCCGTACTCCCCGCGTTGTGCATTTGAGCCACACTGTCTCAAATGGATATACCGCCATCTACCGGTTCTGGTACCTTAGTTGCCTCTTGCTACACTGGTATAGGGGTACTAGATTAGGTTTTACTTAAATAAGTTTTTTTAATTACTCGGTGCAATCCGATGCGAAATCCAAATCGAATCCAGCGTGATGCTGTCGGCGATAGCTTAATAGCTGTTAATTCTATATTATAAATAATCAAATCATCGTAAATTTCCAAGAAAAAATTATAATATTATACTCGATTTCTGAATATGTTTTCCTTTAATCACGCCAGCGATCAAAAATGTACGTCGTATTCCGCCATATTTGTTTTTAATATGACAAAGGGAATCTGACGGAATTCCGATTTCTATTTTGATTCTCGACTTGTCTGACAGAAAAAGGATTCCACGAGGGGAATTACATAATACGAATTTACATTTGAATGATATCGTTTTGATTTGGGGAATTAGTTTAACTTTGCGAGTGATAGTGACTACTGTTATGAAATGAAAAATATCTGTATATATATATAAATGTCGTGTCACGATGTTTTACGCGATGAACTTTTTGCATACTGTGTAAAGCTTAGTCCGACTTAAGAAATAGGATAATAAATCAATCGCATTTTTTCGCATGATAAATATATAAGTATAGTTAAGACAGAAAAAAGGCGAAATATTTATACGTGTTGAAGGGAAACCAGAGAGAGATATCGGCAGAGCAAAATTGTACCTCCCACTGCATCAGGTGTTGAAAGAGGTTAGTCGCCACCACCGACAGATGGCGATATATCCATCCGAAACAGTGCAGAGCAAATGCACAGGGCGTGGATGGGCAGCAGCATACCCGTCGCTAAAGCTGCGCTCTGCGATTGCCAACACGCTTACCCAGCTCGGTAGTTATGGGAAAAAACCCTCCTTTCGTGGAAAAGCCTTCATCATATCAGCTCTTGGAAGTCCACTGCTAGACTTCCGATGATGGATGAATGATGAAGTTGTTTCTTTTGGTTATAGCGCTATCTATTAGTTTCGATCAGTCGCCTCTAATGACACATGACGCAAAGGGAGGTACTATAGGTAAACTTCAAAGGTCGTCAGCATTAGTACTTCACTCATACCTGTTTCTACCAAACGGCGGTATTCGTATTGTTGTGTTCCGGTTTGAAGAGCGAGAGAGGCAGTGAAATTACTAAGTAATGTGACATAGTATTTTCAGTACACAAGGTGGCGACTGGCTGGCTGGCTAGTGATAGCGGCTTGTTGACTTCATTACATAAAAAATCTATTCTATTATTCCTCAAATAACACATAAACAATCTTAATACATCAAAACGGCAACTCAATAGTAACCATTTAAAATAACATACATGGTTGAGTGATTCACAGAATCCTCATATAATGTCGCCTCAAAGAGTTCTAACGCAAAAAAGGGATAAGTACAAATTTCGAACGCAACCTTCGTGAAAGAAACGGATTGTGGACAATAACATTCCTAAACGTTTCAGGTACAGAAATTCAATTACAACCACCTCCTGTATGAGATGGCGAATTGGACAGCTAATCTCATTCATCCTTACTGTATTGTGTGCACAAATACTCAGGCTTCAACTTTGTTGGAATGTGTTGTGGAGTGATTCGTCAGATGTTGTAATAGTCTGCGAGTTGTGTAGCTGAATGACTGGTCTAGTGAATGATTGAGTTTTGATGGCCTCGTGAAGGTTTCGCGGAAACTAATCGATTCGTATGTCAGAATGTATCAGCGGGTTGTTGTGTTATTGAAACTATTTGGGTAATGAACTTTTTGGCACGGACGCCATTTTGCTCTTTTAATAAAAGTTTTCCTTAACAGCTTTAACCGGAATCAATACTGATGTAATGTACCACTAATATGAATGTGTAGAGAGTATGACTTTTTATAAAAGGATCTTTTTGAAAATGCATGCGTTTTTCCGATAACAGTAGTTTGCTACCTACATAATTCTTAGCCATTAGATTAAATTAACATGTATTTAAAATGTTGTCCCAGAAGAGTAGCTGTCGTATTTAACATGTAATTGGAGGTCATTATATCTGTTGCCCCCCAAATATACCGTCCTTCCATAGTAAGAAAGTTCAAAATGCTTAAATAAAACATCAGGTTTACCAGCTTCAAAATGCGGCATATTTAACTGATTATTTTTTGTTTAATGATTCGATTACTTATTATATATTATAATGATGATAAATAATAAATTTCCACAACATTTCATACATTGACCTGACTCCGTAGTAAGTCGCTTAAAGTATTTATGTTACGGACGCCATACAGCAGCGCAATCACAAATTTACTACTTAAATACGTATATTAAACACAATATAACACACATACAATAAACACAAATATCATCATATAAATATTTGCTCTGGGTGGGAGTCGATCCCACGACCTTTGGCGCACAAAGATGATCACTTTAACTTTAAAATCCACGGTTGCTTAAACGCATCAAAAATATCTTTTAAGTGGACACAGAAAATTGCGAGAAGTAGATAATATTTCAGAAGTGAAATTTTAAAATGGGTCATGGATATGTTGGAGTAGTTTTGTGCTTGGGCAATATGCCATTTCACCCACTACGGCATTAGAATTCGGACGACGGTGGCGCCTTGCCGGCGGCTGCGAACTATTTTCTTAGTATTGGAGATACATATTATGCGGTGTTGTAAAAAAGAGGTTAAGTTAGTAGTTTAAATTAATATATAAAATTGCTGTGCCCGTGGTTTCCCGGGAAATTTGAAGAACAAACCAAGCTTAATTGATACTCCGTATCTATTGGTCGTAATGTCATGTGCCCTCAAACTTTCATCATGAATGTGAGTGAGTTGAGTATTTCATATTTGGGTGAATGGTTTGATGGCATCGTGATGTACGATGGTAGTCTCTATATAGCCTTGTCTCTGTGTTTGTCTGTATTAAGCTTCTCACTCTCAACATAATTTATTTAAAAAAAATGTTAATATAGTTCTATCTGAAGTTCCATAACTCGTATATTATCTGTTACTCAAAGTATTCAAAACATTAAGAATATATGTAGTTTATAAAGGTTTTAGTAGTTAAAGTTAAAAGTGCCTGTAATAGGACGAATATATTTTGTTAATTTTGACTATAAAAATTGGTTCTGCCCACTGCCTTATTTACTAGTCTGGGCTATGTTGGTAACTTTAACCCTTACGGAACTTCTTAATCTTGATTCGATGACGCAAGGTGGGCGGTTTTCAGTTTTCTCGTAAGAGTCATAGTGACGACTGATTGGCCCGATGGCGCAGGTGGCAGTGATCCTGTCTTGAGTTGGCACGATTCCCACTCGGCTATATATTTACAACATAGTATTTATATTTGTTCTGTGGCTAGGTGTTAAATACATGTATTTAAGTTGTATATTTGTGATTCCTCTGTTGTCTGATGGCCGTAACACAGCTACTTTAAGCGATTTTTCACGGAGTCAGGTCAGTGTATGAGATGTTTTGGGATTTTATTTATTATTATTATGTTGTGAAAACAACGACGTTTTAATGCGATAAATCATCACAAATCCACACACGTGCTGGAAAACTTTCGACTCGAAACTCTTAGCTATGTCAGCAGCTTTCCCAGCGCTTCCCATCTTGTGCAAAAAGGATAATTACAGTGACCAACCTTAAAAAGGCAAGTGTACACAATTCGACCGCGTTTGAAAAAATATGTAAATACGCCAGGGCAGGGTCGAATGTGATGGACGACGCCCATCCGTGATTAATGGCGGTAATCGACGCCCCAAATAATCACGTAATAAATAGCCCGGGGAAAATATTTCTTTAGGACTTCACGGCCTTGGCGACCTTAAGTTTTTATTAAAAGATACTGTAATGTTTTAGCCGATATAAGATTTTAGAAAACTTTTTGGATAAAAGTAATATATTAATTATAATAAGAGACTTGTTATTATTGCCTTTCCCTGTACCAGGTGTCGTGAGAGGCGACTGAGGTACCGGACCGACATATGGCAGTATATCCATCCGAAACGGTGTAGCTTAAATGCAACAGTGCAGGAATAAAACCTACCTTTTAAAAAGTTCGTTAACATGTGACTGGGCAATGCGCTGTTATTTTGCGGTAGAGATTATAAATAAAGATCTCTAATTATTATACTTTTAATATATATAATGAAATGTCATTTAGTTATTTGAAAAGATTCGAATAGAAGTCGACAGATGGCGCTTTGGAAAGTATTAGGTGATTCAACAGCGGATTGACGTTTAGATTTATTTTTGTATTTTGATATAATAAAATCTTAAGATAAAGGATATAATTCAAGAGGCGATATCAGTAAATTTAAAATGTTGTTTCATAAAAAAATATTTGTTGTATTCTTCAAAAAACAAAATATATATTCGACCTTTTTTATAACTATAAAATAACTTTTTTCTTATCTGTGGTGGTACAATATTATCTTTGCGCTTTATAAGGTGTGTCAGAGTGTCAGGGAAGGGTAGCGAGTAATGTCCGGCGAGGTGGCGTGACCAATTTCGGAAGTGCCCTTTCCTGTATTGGTTGCTCCACTGTTCAGTTCACTTTATTATTTTGTTATCTTTATTGTTTCTTCGGAAATTGTTTATGGATTGTAAGTATAGGATTAAGGTAAAAATAATGACCTACGTAACCGTTACGTTACTTACTTAAACATAATAACTATTGAGTACTATCGAAAATAACGTATTTTCTGATTAACAGCTTTTAACTTTGGTTTATTTCATCATATCAGTCATTGGAAGTCCAATGCTTGCTTGCAATGCTGCTGGACGCAGGCCTCCCCGTAAAATGGGGAATTTTGTCCATAATTGCGCTGAGCAAGCGTGTTGGCAATCGCAGAGCGCTGCTTTTGCTAATGGGACGTTGCTGCCCATCCCCACCTTATGAATTTGAGCTACACTGTTCCAAATACATAACGGGGTAAACGGAAGTGCAAAGTTAGTATGAAACTTTGCCGTTTTTATAATTATTATTATTATCACGAGGATTTTAAGTACACGGGTAAGCTTCTTGTTTATAATAAAATTTATTGACATTTAAAAATGGAGTCCAGTGGGAGTTGGTTATTTCCTAGCAAGCTGTTAAACGAGCGAGTTTATTTCATTTATATCATGGTAGGAAACTGGAAAGCGAACTCTAGATTGCTTTATTTCTACATGGACACATTCATTATAGATATATGTTATACTTTTATATAATATTATTGATTTGCCGTGAGGTACCGGCAGAGTGGAATAGTACCTCTCCCTGTGCCAGGTATCGTGAGAGGCGTCTGAGCTACCGGAACCGACAAGTGGCGGTATATCCACCCGAAATAGAGTAGCTGAAACGCAACAGGGCGGGGATAGGCGGCTGCATCTCCGTCGCGAAGCTACAACCTGCGATTGTCACCAGTATTGCCCAGCGCGGCAATTATAGGTGAATTGCCCCTTTCCACAAGAGGCCTATCTTTAGCAGTATTTAAGGCTGCTATGATTGATCTGTATAGAAATGACGGAAACGATGGCGATTTGGTAGTATATGTTATGCGCCAGGATTTTCGATCCCCATCCGGAACAAATATTTATATGATGATTGTGTTTGTTCTGCGTCTGGGTATTGAGTATATGTATTTAAGTATTATATTTGTGGCTCCTGTGTTGTGTTCCTTTAAATGACTTATCACGATGACAAGCCAATATATGAGATGTTGTGTTATTTTTATTGAATAACATTTCAGTTCCTTATATCCTACTACAAATTGTCTATGACAATGTTTTTGAACGTGCGGGTCGTGACGCTCTTTGAGGTCGCAGAGCTTCTTTACCGAAGTTGTGTAGCTTTAATTTGTTGCTGGGAAAACTTTTTTAGTAAATAAATATAACTAGGTGACCTGATAAACGTTGTCCCGCTCATGTATATACAAATTATCTCATAACAAAATAAAGCGATTTTAAATTGTGATATAAACGAAGTATGAGAAATGTAATCAAAGTAGCGGCTCAGTAGTTTGGAAATTTATTCCGGATAAACACCGTGACACGTAATTATTATATATAATTATATTAAAAGTGGATATTGTGAGGTATCCCTAAGAAATAGACATATGACATCGTGGACTTTTTTGTGCACCTTTTTAAGGTGTGAGATACACCTTAAAAGTCAGGTTGAGCCTGCGTTTGCAATGAAAGCGCAAAAAAGTGTTTATTTACGATATAACATTAGAAAACTCTAATATTATCAGTGTTTGTATAAATTATATTCTATGCATTATACTGTATAATATATATATAATGTATAAAATAATGTACAAACTATATTATTGTAAAGTTTCATCAAAATCCATTAAATAGTTTTTGCATGAAAGAATAATAAATATATATACATCCATACATACGTGTCGTGAAGTACCGGTAGAGTAGAATTGTACCTCTCTCTGTACCAGGTGTCGTAAGAGGCGACTGAGGTACCGGGACCGACAGATGGCGGTATTTCCATCTGCAATAGCGCAGCTTAAATATTACAAGGTACGCCTGCCCAGCGCGGCAATTATGGGCAAACATCTCCCTATCTTGGGGAGACCTATGTCGTAACAACAATAGAGAAAGGTTTGTTGAGATGGTTTGGACATGTAATAAAGGATGGATGAAAGTAAAATGATTGTACAAATATATAGAGCGGAAGTGAATGAAAAGGATGGTATAGGACGATCGAAGTGAACATATCTTAACCAGATAGAAGATGTATTAAAACGAACAATTTGTCCGTATGGAAATTTGGATACCAAACTATCCATTTCATTGCATCCACTAGCCTCTATAGAACCCTTCACTGATATGAAAGTAACATGTAACTTCTAAAATATTTGTAAATTGTACCGACTTCTTACTCGTTTAAAATAGAATAGAAAAACACACCGAGGATGTAAAATATTTGCAAGAACCCTTTTTCAAAATTTATCGAAGTTTATAAGTGGGAAAGATAAAACCACGTATTCACCTTTCACGAACTATTAAGCAATGGATGATTTAAAATGTTATTGAACTGAATAACTGATACGGTCACTTATTTTTAAGTTTAATGAGTCCTCGTATAATATGAATGTGCCGTGAGGTACCGGCAGGGCAGAATAGTAACTCCCCCTGTACCAGGTGTCGTAAGAGGCGATTGAGGTACCAGAACCGACTGGTGGCAGTACATCCATCCGAAACTGTGTAGCTCAAACGCACTGCGCTCTGCGATTGCCAACACGCTTGCCCAGCGCGGCTATTATGGAAAAAATCCCCCTTTCTTGGGGAGGCCTATGTCCATCAGTGGACTTGCAATGGCTGATATGATGATGATGATGATAATATGAATTATAATACAGTTAAACTTTATGCCTTTATATCGACGGTCTGAAATTGAATTGGCGTAAGGTACATACACGGACTGTTGTTGCTAGTTTCAAGTAAAATAGGATTAAATTTCATTATTATTTGATGAAAACAGCTTGAACATAATTAAAAATAGGTTTTCAAGTAATAAAGGTATAACGAATGAATTGTTTTTATTTTCTTTTTTGTTCTTCCTGTACACCCTTCCTCGTAAGGAACAACGGCGATTGAATTTATGAAAGTCTATGTTTTTTATGACCTTGTCCTTGGTCGATAGATAGACGTCTCATTAATCTAATCTTATATCATAAAGAGAAAATGTTAGTTTGTTTGTTATGATTTAACACATAACTCAATAGATTTTAGGTTTTCTTTTATTGTCATAAGCGATATTATATTTTTAAAAACAATGGAGACCCTTTCAGTTTTGTAGACTTTTGACGAATAAATGTAATAGAACTGGACTGATTCTGAAAATTCTTCTTGAAGAAGAACATCTTATATATTGACCCGACTCTGTGGTAAGTCGCTTGAAACAATTATGTTACGGACATCAGGCAATGGAGAAACTATAAATACATGTAATACTTAAATACATATTTTAACTTCCAGACACAGCACAAACACAAATATTATTATATTAATATTTGTCCTGGGTGAGGATCGAATCACCAACCTTGGTTCATAAGATAGAATCGCTACCATCTGTGCCATCGGGCCCGTCTTAATGATTTTGTACATATATACCTCGCCATGTGGTACTTGGAAGAGTTGAATAGCACCTTCCCTTGTACCAGGAGTTGGAGGCGACAGAAGAACTGGCACCGACAGATGGCAGTATATCTATCTACCCATAATAGCTGAAATGCAATAGAGCGGGGATGGGCAGAATAATTGTCGTCGCGAAGCTACACTCAGCGTGGCAATTATGGGTAAACTCGCTCTTTCTTGGGGAGGCCTCTGTCCAGCAGTGGATAATGATACAACGCTTGGCAGGCGTGGCCGTCGCCGTCGCGTCTCAAGACACCTGATACAGAAGGATTAATACTCTCTCGGTACTGTAGGGCTTTGAAAATGATATACTAGACAGAATAAGCGGTTCACCTTAACTTATCAAATTTACTTGCGTTAGCTTCCTTTGTCTTGCCGAAGTAGGAAAAGCCTTGCAAACTTGCACTGAACCTTCCAGGTATACCGACGGCAGTGTCAGTGACCCCGGGTCGAGGATTAGTGAAGCCTTACCAAGTTAATAAGTTGCCAGGCGATCGTCTAGGAAAACAGCGGCATCTATGTTTGCTTGTATTTAGGTTTTATGGGTTTTTAAATTCACGCAATTATACAAATATTTTTCTTTTATTTATTTATTAAAATTTAGTATAGGTACACTTACAAAGTACTGTCATACTTACTTATATTTATTATAAAATATAATATTAACTAGACGGTTACTTAGGAGATCTGTACACGCGTTTTAATTTTTTTAATTTTTAATTCTTTTAAAAGGGGTGTACTTTCAAATTTACTACCTTAGTGGGAGTGTCTGTCCTCTCTTAACTATACTTACATGCTTATTATGATAAAAGGTGAGATATATCCAGATCGCATGTTTTTTTTTATATTTTGAAGTCATCCAGCAAGCATCGGTCCGCTTGACGGTAAACGTGATCGCAGCTTATAGACGCTCGTATTTTCAGAAGGATATCACTAGCTGTAAACTGAAGATACTATATCACATTTACCAGTAATATCACTGCGTCTTTACCCTTCAAACAGCAATGGGAACACTGCTATTTGGCGGTAGTAATATGTAAGTGTGAGGTACCAATGCAGATCTCATACAAAGGTCGTCTGTATTAGTATCTCACTCTCACTCATTTCTACCGCCAAATAGCAACGTTCGCATTGGTTTATTCCGGTGCGAAGGGTGAGATAAGCAGTGAATTTACTGGGTAATGTGACATTATATCTTCAAGTCACAGGTTTGGCAACTCGCTTGTGATATCCTTGTGACATTACGAGCGTATGTGGGGACGATTATTATTGTTGACCGTTTGCTTCTTTGTCGAACTGACGTAATAAACAAAAAAGTATATTCGATAGCTAAGGAATAATTCCTTTTAAACAATATTAGCAGTCGCGAAAACGTATTCATCTAAAACACAGGGTTATATCCTCGACTAGTCATCCCCTGCTTCAACTTTATTAATGTATAAATATTTGTATATCACCCCTATCGTAGCCTCCAGCTCACGTTTCTCAAGCTCTTGAAGATTTTCCTTTAATCTTTATCAAGCGGTGCTTGAACAGTTCAGTTTTGTTTTACAAGTGCTAGTTCTAAGTTTGTTTGATGTATGAGAATTAAGACTTGATTTATTCTGACAGGATTACTTTACATTTGAGAAAACTATTCTTTGATAATAATCTTTGTAATAAAAATAAATTATTGTATTTTTTTGTAAGTTTGTCATAAATACATGAGGTAGACCTCATACACAAGGTCGTCTAAATCGGTGCTTCTCTCTCAGCTATTTCTACCGCCAAATAACAGTGTTCTGATTGCTGTGCTCCGGTTTGAAGGATGAAAGAGTCAGTGAATTTACTGGGTAATGTGTCATAATATCCTCAAGTCACAAAGTTAGCAATGCGTTAGTGATCCTTGTGATTTTATGAGCATTTATAAGTTGCCGTAACGCTTAGTATTACGCGGAATTTGCGCATGTTTTTCGACCTGGCGTAATAAAAAAAAATATTACTCTATGTATTAAAAAAACGCATTTAACCGGTTGCATTGTTTTAAAGATCTAAGCGAAAGATTGGAACAGACAGCGGGAAGTGACTTTTTTATACTATGTTGTGATACCATATTTCTTATTATCTATAATTACTATTGTTTTATATTACTCAATATTTTATAAGTTGCAATAATAAGATGCAATTTGGTCTTTAACTTTAAGAAAGAACAAAGCCATGTCACGACCAGGAAGCTGGTAAAAAAAATTGAATGTTTGTAGTATTAAAATAAGTGCATTTACTCAATGTACAGTCTTCTCAATCTATATCTGTACACAGTAAAAAAAAACAACAAAAGTAAAAATAAATGTCTATCTGTCTTAATGAAGTAATCTTTAAAATGGCTGGGTTGATTTTGATGGGACTTTTATTGGCAAGTAGATGATATAATAAGGAGTAGCTTAAGCTGTATAACTTACGCTACGACTAATAAGAGCGAAGCATCAATCTAAAATGTTGCAATAACGGGCGAAAAATATACATTTTGAGAGTTTTCGTTGCGTGGGCTTCGTAAACGCTTGAAGCTACTCAAGAATAATGTAAAAACACAGACGAAGTCGCGGGGACAGCTAGTATACTATATGCAATATGTTTAAGAAGCCTTTAGTAAGCGTCAACAAGCCGTATCTCAGAGGTTCGCCCGTTCGCTGATCCAGATCGCTCGTCTCCTAAAGAACTCTTTAGAGGCTGTTCGCTCAGATTGTGTGCTCGAAAATCCATCAAAGTCGCGAAGGCGCCTTCAGCCGTCGCGACTTCAAACACTTGGGAATTGGACCGGCTCCGAACCGTTTATTGTGCGACGTGACGCCTCAACTAGTTTAGAATTATGTTGATGTACGCAGTTTTAGTGTTCAGGAATCATTATCATACCAGACATTGGGTGTCCACTGCTAGACATAGAAAGGGGAATATTTTACCCATAATTGCCGCGCCGGGCAAGCGTGCTGGCAATCGTAAAGTGCAGATTTCGCGACGGGGATGATGTTACCCATTTGAGCTTCGCTGCTTCGGATATACTGCTGTCTGCCACTGAGGTACTATTTTGATCTGCCGGTATCAAATGGCTAAGAAAACATGAACACACACAACTCTTAATCTAATAACACTTCTTTCTATTGATTTTAAAACGCAGTTTATTTGTTATCATATAAATGCTGACTGACTGATTGACATATCAACGCAGGGCCTACACCATAAGGGTTATACACCTAAAATTTTGCAGAGGGGTTTCTTTTGTGACGTTAATAAAGGATTTTACAACATTAAAACTACTAAAGGGGTAAAACGGGGGTAAATTTGCACCCCGTTTGTCACTTAAAGCTTTTGAAGTTATTCAAATAAAATTCAGTGTTAGGGTTTTTCATTGAAGGTCATAACACATTTTATTAACATTTTTTTTTGAAAACCATCTTTAATGCGAAAATTCTACAACTTCAATAGTCGCATTTGCTAGAGTCTTTGTCTTGTGCGCCAGGGGTCGTGGGTTCGATACTTACCCCGAGCAAATATTTATTTAATGATGTTTATGTTTGTTCTGTGCCTGGGTGTTATATATATGCGGATCGTATGCCTTTTTATCTACTTAGTGTGTTTATAATAAGGGCTCTTAACCGATTGTATTCTTCTTAGAAAATAACTGCAAAAATACTAATTAAATACATATATTTAACACTCAGATATAGAACAAATACAAAAATTAAATTATAAATATTTACTCTAAGTGGGAATCGAATCTACGACCCTTAGTGCACAAGATAGGATAACTACCATCTGCGCCATCGACCTGTCAAAATTATTACGATTGCAATAATCGCCTCTTAATCTTCCACGATCCACGTAAATTTTGTACAACATCCGTTGCCTTTGGTTCGTGCAACTCGCTGGTTCGTTAATCTATTCTCTTGGATCAGAAATGCAGGTGTTTTTTTTAAATAACAAAACACGATAAATAATTGTATTGAATAATGATATATCAACTTAAACGTGACTTATAAAATCAATTACAATTAAAAATGTTATTCTAAAAATATCCGAGTCGCAATCTTGTGTCGTGAGAATGTAGGCAGCTGACGGTCGAGCCGCCCACTTTAATTATAATCATATCATATCTGCCATATTGGAAGTCTACTGCTGATCATAGGCCTCACCGAGGTAGGGAAAATTTTGCCCATAATTGCCATAATTGTCAATCGCAGTGAGCAACTTTCGCAACGGGTACACTGTTCTCCATCCCTGCCCTGTGCATTTGAGCTACGCTGTTTCAGATAGATATACCGCCAACTGTCGGTTCTGGTACCTCAGTCACCTTTTATGACACCTGGTACAAGGGGAGGTACTGTCATACTATTTTTACAATTATATGTCAATGGATCACACTATCATGACAGCACGGCTTTTATTTCTAAGACTTTGCGGTATGGACGCGTAAGTTTGTGAATATAAATGTGTGGTTATGTTAATGTATGTTTGGTTCACTTTCACGACGCAAAACCTAAACAGACTCGAATAAAATTTGAGTCAGAGATGATTGTAGATTGTAGATTTGGATCTATATTTTACACCATGTAATTTGTACGACACTTAACACTATCCAGCTGTCAGGCAGCGACATTGACTTCTTCCTGGAATAACAAGAAATCTTTAGAAATAAGATATATATTGATATATGTGTTGAATTCTGTCGTTCACGCAAAAGTAATCGCAATCTGGCTGTACCTTTTCAAAGCAAATCTTTTAGGGGCACGAACATACTCGTTCAATGCTAAACTAGTTCAGGAGTAAAAGACTAGATCTGCGTTACCGCTGCCTCACAATTGCTGTAAGGAATATGTTACGGTTCGAGGATTGATCGGGTTGTTCGGGAAAGGGAGGATTATCCGGGTTGTTCGAGAGAGGTGCCTCCGAAATCCTTTTACAGTTTCTTGTGGTGGTACACTATTCCGAGAAATTCTATTTAATGTGAAACTTTCGTCGCACTTTTCCGAGAAATTCTATTACGTTATTTGATATGTAATCGGTATTTATTCGATGTCTTTTGTGTTTTTTTTGTATATTACCATGAATATAAATAAATGTTTTGATCTGTAGCCGGAGTTTTTGAAAGCTTTGTGCTAGTTTGACTTATTGTATTGGTCGAATGCTTGCGAATAAGGTTTAATCGTTACATGAATATTTATTCATTGACCTAGGCCTCTCCAAGAAGAAGTGAATCATAGTGACCTGGATGATGCCATTGCTCGAATTAATGCTGATTTGACCAACATCACAAACTGGTCACTAAAGTTTGGTGTCTCTGTGAACCCGTCCAAGACACAAGCCATTATCTTGGGCAGTAAACGGCAATTATCCAGTTTAAAAAATGTAACTGTAATTATTTTTAATAATGTGGTAGTGCTCTACAGCACATGCGTTAAGAATCTTGGCCTATTTATCGACTCTTCCTTAACCTGGGATACACATGTTAATAAAATTAGATTAGAAAATTATTAGGTTGCTGGAACGCTTCGTGCTCTCTATCGATTTAAACATTTTCTTCCTATCAAAACCAAAACCTTATTCAATCCTTGGTTTTACCTATAATTGACTATGGTGACGTGTGCTGCACTAATATCTCTCAGGAACTCCTTAATAAATTGGACCGTCTTTTAAACAACTGTCTTCGTTTCATTTTCGGTTTGCGTAAATACGATCATATTTTCCACTACCTTTCTCTTCTCGGCTGGCTTCCTATTCGTGAACGTCGTAAAATTCGAGTTCTATCCATATTATTTTCAATACTATTTGATCCGTACGCACCAATTTACTTAAAGGACATTCCAATTCCTTCCTCTCACGAACGTAATCTCCGTTCTTCTAATACTCTCTCGCTCTTAACTCCTTCTCATCACTCTAGTTTCTTGACAAACTCTTTTACAGTGACAGCTATACGACTCTAAAACTCTGTAACGTTTATAAATATAGTTTTAATAAATAAATCCCATCAAAGACATGTATGTAAAGAAAAGCGCCAAGTTCAAATGCGTAGTTGTCGACATTTCCGACAAAAGAATTGATATCTAAATCAGTTGTGTAAATAATCTTGAAATCTCTTTAGAAGAACATTTTAAAATAAAATGAAAACACAAAGCTTTTAACTTAGGATAAATTAAAGCTTTAGATTTAACTTGGCTAGTTATATATATTTTATATTTGGCTAATAAACTTATCTTCTGTATATTAAAAAACTTTGCCTGTTAAAACTAGCCAAGTCAAATCTAGATCGCTCGCCGCCATCGCAAGGTGATCGTTCGCCAAAGGGCACCACTGAGTCTTTACCACGGTAAGGGTGGCTATCGTGGAGGACAGTTAAGTTGTTTGTAAGAGAGGAAGACTGAGAGAGGCCGACCGCATTAGCGCGGTCTGTATCTTTCGAGGGGCAGGGACTGCACGCGTTTGTGCGACGCTACGAACTACGACTACGCTACGACGTGCTACGAAAATAATGTGTTATTTATTCATTAAGCCAAGTCGACTATTAAGCATACAGTCTGGGTGTTAGTAAGCATCACAGAAGCCTAAAGACAAAACATAGAAACATAGTAATATCACAAAGATATACGTTGCAAAACTTGTGACTAAGATAAGATATATTTTTTTAATTTACCCAGTAATTTCACTGCCTCTTTCAAACTTCAAATTGGAGCACAGCAATGCAAGTACTGCTATTTGGCAGTAAAAATAGGTAAAACTGAGGTACCATTGCAGGCGGCCTTTGATTGGCTCTATTTAAGTGTGTGAATTATTGTGATTATGTAGTACCAGAGAGCGGATGAAGGCATATATTGAAGTTATACTATACGGCGGAATATATTATAGGTGTTAAAGTTTAAAAAAACTAGCGCTGTTTCATAGCACCTAAGACTTAGGTCCTATCATGACAGTCAAAAATACATTTCATAATTAATAAAAACACTTAAAGTTTATATACGTTATAGCAAAAAGGAAAGCTATGCCTCCAATGGTAGCACCTGAATTTGAACGGAATCGATTCGATCACTCACTTAGTCCGCGTGGAAAAGTGATTTCGCTTTATGTTCTCTCAGAAGCACTCCAAAACGTATATAATCACCAGTTTTGATTTTTGATTTTTTTTATTAATACTTCGCTTCTATTAGTCGTAGCGTGAAATTATGCTGCCCAAGTTACTCCTCATTGTATCGGCTATCTGCCTATCCTATCCAACAATAATTGGTCCAGCATTTCCAGAGATTACCATAAACAATCAGGCTGATAGACAGGTATATTAAATGTTACGTACATCGTAAATATATATAATATAAATATATATGTATTTAGTAAAAAGCAGTAATTTTAATATAAAAACAGACACTCCAATTTTGAAAAACCATTATTCCAAACACATACAGCTGTCGTATTGCGGAAAAAAATACCCCCATAAACGCACTCCCACAAAAAGCGTCTTTTATTTTATCCCTCAATGGAAAACAGGTTTTGTGTTTATCTTGTCACCGTTTGCAGATTGTACAGAAACCGCAGGAGGCTTTGCTAGCTCGCAACTGTGAAAAATTAAAAAACCGACCATTGCACGTGTGTGTGTGTGTGTTTTTGCGGACGGTGCAGAGCATTCAAGTTTCTTTTTTATTAGACCACGTTGACAAACAAGCATACAGTCCGCCTAATAGTAAGCGTCACCGCAGCCTATAGACATTAGGACAAGGACGTTATAGTGCATTGGCATCCTTGTAACTCGATGATATTAGTTACATCATCTAGTAATTTCGCTGTCTCTCTCAATTTTCAAACAGGAAAACAAGAATGTGAACACTGCAATGTGGCAGTGGAAATAGATGAGTATGAGGTACCATTGCATCTTCGCATGAGGTATACCTCATGTTAGGAAGTTGTTGAGTATTTTAAGTATTTTAAGCGAGTTTAACGTGTAGATTATAACCTGCAAGTAGATGTATTTGAGCGTGTGGTAAAATAGTTATATCAGTAGTTGTGCTGCTGGCCATAAGCTTCCACAAGAAAGTGAGAATTTATTTATTTTATTTAAACACACAAAATAGAATTATGACGTCAGTCATGATCATATCTTGTACGCCAGAGGTCGTGGGTTCGATTCCCATCCAGAGCAAATATTTATATGAAGATATTTGTGTTTGTTCTATGTCTGGGTGTACAATGTTGTTAAGGGTCGTGGGTTCGGTCCCCATCCAGGACAAACATTTGAAAACAAATGATGAATATTTGGATTTGTTTAAGTATACCATGCACGCCGTGTGGTACCGGCAAATAGTAGAATAGTACCCTAAATGGTCGTAAGAGCTCAAATGCAATAGGGCAAAAATGGGCGCAGCATTCCTAAATTCCATTGCCACCACACTTATCCAGCGCAGCAAATCTAGGCAAACTCCCGCTTTTGGGGAGGCCTTTCTCCAGCTGTTGGCGTTTTACAACTGCTATGATAATGATGATGATAAAGTATTACATTTGTAATGCCTCTGTTTTTTGATGTCCGTAACAGAAGTGACTTATCATGGAGTAAGGTCTCGGAGTCATTCAGAAGGTGTTGTGTGAATTTGAGCTAACGTGTTTCGTGAGGATACACCGCCACCCGTCGGGTCCGATATCTTATTACAACACATAGGAGGTACTATTTAACTCTGTTCATACATCAAAACGAAAGAATCTGATCACAATAATACAAAATCTCATACTCACATTGACATGACTCCTTCATAAGTCACTAAAGACACTTGTGTTACGGACATCAGACAACTGAAGAGTCACAAATACATAAATACATATTTTCAACATCCAGACACAGAAAAAACACAAATATCATCATTTAAATATTTGTTCTAGGTGGGGATCGACCGACAAGGTATGAGCACTGCCATCTGCGTCGTCGGGCCCGTCAAATTATAAATAGTGAACTCTAATCAGCCAGTCACCATAATAATAATTAATGTATCTATTGAAGGGAATAGTTGAATTAACACTGTATGGTGAATTTCGAATATCGAACACATGGCGAGCAGTTCACAATCTATAGGCTATATATATCACAGGCTACCTATTCCTTGGCCGTCACAGCACCTGGTAATGAGTCCTCGACCGGTTAATGGCCGGAGATTAGACCGCATTCACACCTACAGTCTCTAATTATTGCCGAACGCTGTATTTGTACAGATGGTTCCTTTTTTAATGAAATTTAAAAGTTTAGATAGAATATTATCTCGCATTTACACGTTCAGTACTCAATCTAAAACTATGGTATATTGTGACTGTCAACCATGAGACCACTAACTTGTGAAAATAGATTATCTTATGTCATTTATTTATTTATTTTATTTATTTAACTTTATTGCACAAAATGTTACAAAATATACAAATGGCGGACTTAATGCTAGAAGGCATTATCTTCCAGTCAACCATTACACAAAACAGAAAAAAATATATATATATAGTGGTACAGACAAAATATATACAAAAAAGATAAACGTGGCATACCTATTTGTATAAATAAAAACAATAAATGCATATGATATAATATATATATATATATATATATATATATATATATATATATATATATATATATATATATACATACATATATAATAACGTATATCAGAAATAGGGTTATAAAGTAAGAGAAGCAGCATCAGTAAATAAAGTACGGAGACAGCGTTTCAGGATAAATTTGCTTGGGGATTGCTTAATATTTAACGGAAGCTCGTTCCAGAGTCGTATAGCTGTCACTGTAAAAGAGTTTGTCAAAAAACTAGAGTCATGAGAAGGAGTTAAGAGAGAGAGTATTAGAAGAACGGAGATTACGTTCGTGAGAGGAAGATAGGAATTGGAATCTGTCCTTTAAGTAAATTGGTGCGTACGGATTAAAAAGTATTGAAAATAGTGTGGTTAGAACTCTAATTTTGTGACGTTCTCGAATAGGAAGCCAGCCGAGAAGAGAACGGTAATGGGAAATATGATCGTGTTTACGCAAACCGAAAATGAAACGAAGACAGTTCTTTAATATACGATCCAATTTATTAAGGAGTTCTTGAGAGATATTAGTGCAGCACACGTCACCATAGTCAATTATGGATAAAACCAAGGATTGAATAAGAAGGGTTTTGGTTTTAGGAGGAAGAAAATGTTTTAATCGATAGAGAGAGAGAGATCGATTGTCAAAATGAATAAATACCCTTTTAAAGGATCTGAAACGCGGTTTATTTAGCTTTTGAATTCTGAATAACCGTTCAGAGAACGGTTGCAAGGTAAACAAAACGTCGAATAAAAAAATTAAAAAATTACATAAACCACCTCTATGAAGCCGTTTATAGATTAGTTTTATTATAAGTTTAGATACGAGCAGAACGAAGTCTGTTAGGTTAGATAGTAAATTCATTATATATATTATAAATAATTTTGCGAAGTATTCAATGATAGATGCTAGAGAGAGAGTCCAATGCTGGACATAGGCCTCCCCAAGAAAGAGAGAATTTTGTCCATAATTGCCGCGCTGGGCAAGCGTGTTAGCACACTCTCATCCCCACCCTGTGCATATGAGCTGCACTGTTTCAGATTTATATACCGACATCTGTCAGTCCTTGTACCTTAGTCGCCTCTTACAACACCTGGTACATAAAGAGTATTACTCTACCCTGCCGGTATCACACGGCCTCTACAATTAACATGTATAGATTTATTTATTTAACTTTATTGCATAAAATGTTACAAAATGTACAAATGGCGGACTTAATGCCAGATGGCATTACCTCCCTTATAGATTTATGTTTATATAGTTCTTATAATACAATGTCTGCTAACCAGACCCTTAGTAATCCATTTAAAGTAGCTAATGAGGTCGGCTAGAGACTATAACTTTATTAATTGCACCGCCAATTTATCTGGAACTTGCTTAGCAAAACTATTTTATAATGGCTTTTAAATATGGTAATTGTATATGCCTGTGACCTCATATTTACCAACGGCAGCTATTCAGTGTCTCAATAAGATCTTGACGATTTCATAAAATTAAACTATTATAAATGATAATAGATTACACACATATATTGACATGAAAAATAATGTATACGGCTACAAATAAAAATCTTTATGGGCAAATTTCCTCATTCCTTGGGATGGGGTGGGGGGGGGTCCTTTCTGCACGTTGGACATTTTACGGTTGCTATGATGATGGTGATGAAATTGTAGACAGATATTTCTATCTGCGTTCCCCAACACGCTTGCCTAGCGCACCAATTATGGGAAATCCTCCTTACTTGGAGAGGCTTATGTCCAGCAGTGGACTTCCAATGGCCGGTATGATAAATTACAAAGTGACAGTTTGTAGCATCAAAATAACAGGTTTTTTTAAATAGGCATTTAAAAGTATATACTTATGACGAAAATAAGCGTTTAAAACTTTTGGCTTGTCACTCTTTCTGCACTGACCTGTAATTAGAGGAAATCGCATATTTATAATAGTAAATTAGCAGCGCCTAGCGATTTCACCCGCGTAGTTAGACAGAGAAAGACATTTTGCATGTTTCTAAGTGTGTTAAAAAGGAAGTGTGTTGTACCTTTACATAAATTTTGGATGATTTTATTTTAAGATACATGACCGTATCAAATATTAAAGGCAATTGTGCTTTCTCACCATATCACAAAACAAACATCTGTAAGGCGAGTGAGCCGCACCAATGTGAATTTCTGCCCTATCCGGAAAGAGGTCAAGCTAGTAATTTATGACCGGCGGGTTACTTTACTAGAGGTAGGCCTCATACAAAGGTCGTTTACATTGGTAACGTGACTCTCACTTATTTCTACCGCCAAACACTGTTAGTCTGCATTGCTGTGTTCTGGTCTGAAGGGTGAGAGACCGTCAAATTACTGGGTAAATGTCACATAGTATCTTCAGTTCACAGGGTTGGTGATATGCTAGTGTTATCCATATGATGACACTAGCGTCTACAGGCTGCGGTCAAGTTTATCATCTAGCGGACCGCTTGTTTGCTGACTTCACAATATATATATACATACATACATACATACATAGTGGAATCTTTGCAATGGTGAAAGGATTTAATTTAATAAACAAACAAACATAAAAACTAACAAAAACTACATATTTCCTTTAATTATAATATTTGTTCAAATGTATTCATATCTTTACAAAGCTTCGACTTAGCAAAATATCATTGCGAGCGAAGTCGCAGGCAAACAATTTCCTACAACATCTCATATATTGACCTGATTCCATGATAAGTCGCCTAAAGCTCTTGTGTTAACATAGGACTCACAAATGTAATACTTATATACATATATTAAACACCCAGACACAGAATAATATAAATATTTGTCCTTGGGTGGGGATCGAGCCGACGACTTTTGTTCAAGACAGAATCTCTACCATCTATGCCATCGGGCCCGTCAATATAGTTTTCTAACGTAATCAAACGATCCTGAAATAACTATTAATTATACTGGATAGTTCGTTTGCAATAGACAGTACGTTTGCGTAGCACTGGTGAATATTTAATGTTATACATTTCGGGATGCCTTGTTACACCAATATCATGCATCTTCGTTATCAAACAGAGAGATAGAGGGCGCCAATACGCCGAGAGCTGGACATTATTTTGGTTTGATATTTTGAGGGTTTATGAACATTTTTCATTTGTCTGTTGGTGTGGCTAAATATGAATATTTGGCTGGACATAAAAAGGAATTTGTTTATATATTATCGAAAGAACTTTGAATGAATTTTAAACATGGCTAATTTAAATTAAACATTTTTGTGATATTTTTATTTAAATAGGCCTATCATAGGCATTTTGAAATCGTCAAAACTAAACAAAAAAATCTATAAGTGTAGATTTGTTTATTACCAAATTACGCAAATGACCGATGACCCTGACGACAACCTTATGGGGATATGAATCATTTAAATAAATAGGTAATTAAGTGTACTATTTTAATACAAGTCTGTCGGCAACAGACGGGTCTTTAAACTATGTTTATATATCCTAAAGAAACTATAAGAAAAACTAACGGTGATAAGGGTACCAATAACACTTATTGGTAGGTATTATTACGAATTTTATCATTATATCAGCAGTTGTACGTACCTGCCCATACCTGCTCTGTGAATTTAAGTTGCGCTTTTTCGGATGGATATACCGCCATCTATTGGCACCGGTACCCCAGTAGCCTTTTAAAACACTGACCGGATATGAGTTATTTTACTCTGTTGGTATCCCACGGCTTAATTAGTGCTTAAATATATGTAATTTTAGTCTACATTAATTTGATTTTGTTATGAAAGGAACCGACCAAAAGTGACGGGCGGGGATGGGCAGTATTATCTCAATCGAGAAGCTATACTCAGCTATTATTATCACGTGAATCCATTGTGAAAATTTATCTTTTGAACCTTTTTCGGGTCTTACTGGTGAGAAGTTGTTTTATTAACAGTTATTTTATTAGCACCGTTTGAATATTACATTATGAATGTATCTAACATAACAATACATTTAATTGCGATTATATTATTATGATTAAATATATACATTTTAAATACACTTTCAGCTTAAGGTCTGACCAAATGACAAACTATGTTCAGTCACAAATTTAAAAGGTATCTTAATATCCTAAAAGCAATATACATACATCTTTTTATTCATCCTTATCCCTACTAATATTATAAATGCGAAAGCAATTCCGTCCGTCTGTCTGTTACGCTTTCCCGCTTAAATCTCTCAACCGATTTTGGGGAAATTTGGCACAGACAATCTTAAGACCCTAAAAAAGGCATATTTCAAAAGGCTTAGTTCAAAATAAGTGGTCAAAAAGAGGGATAAAAAGTTGTGTGGAAGTATCGCTATTTTTAGAACTAGAAACTTGAAACTTATTTTTCAGGTCATTGATTCGATAAAAATAAACATGACATTCAAAGTTTATACAAGTTAAGGTAAAAAGATATGGTACCCAAAAAAGATATTCAACGCGGGCACAGCTAGTTTCTTATATTAGCACAAAAAATTGCACTTCAATAAAGATTTAATTGTATCTCGAATACTTGTACAAAACTGTCTACTGGCTCCCCTACTAGGTTAGCTACTGGTTGGCACAGGTTTAATTGGATACCTCTGGTCGCTGGCTCCTGCAGGCATCCGAGTGGATATAATGGAAACTGTTTTCAGGTAATATTTGGTCCACTGAGCTTAATTACTAATTTAAAATTAACGCACTCCCATAAATTTTACATATTGCTATTTTGCACATTAATTTTTGGACATACCCAATAATAGTTTGGAGTAATGTGATAGGCCGCATGGTGCGGATCGTAGTGCCTTGTGACCTTGTGCGGTCGTGGGTTCGATCCCCAGGACGATTTATATGATGAACATTTGCATCTGTTCAGTTTCAGAGTTTATATATAAGCTGTATATTTATTATTCCTTTGTAGTATGTCCATAGCACAAGTGCTTTATCGATTTATTTCGGAGTCAGGGTATGAGAGTAGGTATGAGATGTGTAGATTTATTATTTCATCATACCAGCCATTGGAAGTCTATTGTTGGATATAGACCTTTCCAAGAAAGAGGCAATTTTGCAAATTAGATGCTGATGGTGAAATGTAATTGGGTGGGAATGGGCGGCAGCATTCTTGACGCGAAGCGGTTGCCACCACGTCTGCCTAGCGCGGCAAAGATGGGGAAAAATCCCCTTTTTCGGGGAGGTCTGTGTTCAGCAGTGGACATTATACGGCTGCTATGATTAGATAGGTACCATTGTGGATTACATTCGTGTTGTTATTTTTTTGCTTTTTATAACATTATATTATTGACTTATCTACTTTGACGAACTTTACCATTGACCTACCGCATATAAATCTCTGGTAGCTTTGTAGGTACCCGCAGCTCAACGTCTTTATTAGCGCCGTTTTTGCGTTTCTCCGGACTGTTAGCCCCACTCCCGTCGGTCCAGTTCCTCTAAGAAGCGCAACACTCCATTATAGTTGCTTCCTGATAAGAAAGTTTTTTGTTATTCTACTTTCATTAATCTGCACTCCATGGCCAACTTCCTTAACTAACTTCCATTTTCAAGTTTTTGTTAAAATACAATTTCTCACATCACATGTTTCTGTATCTTATATAGAACGGCGATTTTTATTTTTATTAATATAATAGATAGACATTATATATAATAATAGAATAGAATAGACATGAAAAATCGTATATATAATTTATTCCTCATTGTAATGCTAAATTAAATTATATATAAAATAATTTCACAAATATTTGTAACTTAATTTGTTTATATAAAAATAATAGATCAATTTGATTTTTTTGTAATTTTTTATTTACTTAATAACCAAGTCATTAAGTACAGGCAGAGTAAAATATTACCACCTGTACAAGATGTCGTAAGAGGTGACGGTGGTACCAGAACCAACAGATGGCGGTATATCTATCTGTACCAATGTAGCTGAAATGCACTGGGCGAGGATGGGCAGCAGCATCCCCGTCGTGAATCTACGCTCTGCGATTGCCAATACGCTATCCCAGCGCGGCAATTATAGGCAAAATTCCTCCTTTCTTGGCGAAGCCTGTGGTAAACAGTGGTCTACTATGATTATTTATTCTGTGCATGTCGGTTTTTGATGCGTTGCATTTATTTTAGTTTTAACTACACAGCTACTTTGGACAGAACGAAGTCTGTGCAGCCAGTGGAATAAAAAATTTAAATAATAGAAATGTTATAACCAAGTAGTTTTCCAATGTTTCACGTGTCGAGAAAATATGCTACCTGGCTACGGACAAACAGAAATCCCTTGTGGGGCGTCGGGTGACCACTGCCTGAGGGCTGTCAATGGGATTTAACTAAAATAATATATATAGCATATGTTGTGTTGAAGTTTGTTTTGTTATAAAACTAATAATATAAAGAGTGTAAAGTAGCGGTTGTCATTTTTTTAAATTTACAGCTTATAATTTCTAATTAATTTGAGCTGCACTGTTCCGGATAGATATACCGCCATCTGTCGGTTCTGGTACATTAGTCGCCTCTTACGACACCTGGTGCAGTGGGAGGTACTACTCTACTCTGCCGGTACCTCGTGGCAAGTGAGCAAATCTGATCAAATAGCCTGTGTTGCTTGCTCAAGAAGAATATATATATATTTTATTGATTCAATAGTTTTAAATTTATTTGTAACATACGTACATAAATTTTTTGATTTCGCAAACATAGTAAATGAACCACCTTATATTTAAAACAATACCAAATTATTTGTAGCACAAATAAATAAACAATTAACATAGGGGTCAGCCTGCGTGCAACCCTACGTGCGGGGTCAACCGCTAATCGAATTTATTTTTATTGTGGCACGTCACATACCTGCCGAAAGGGACGCCGGTCATTCGATACCGGAGATATTTCGGCCATTTCAGGGTTGCGTGTAGGCGGTATTACGATACGTATTCAAACAACGACGTCTGTACCGAAAATATTTAGTATATCTTCACTACATAGTATGAAACAAAATCGCATTCCCCTGTCTGTCCCTACGTTTGCTTGGATCTTTAAAACTAAGCAACGGATTTTAATGCGTTTTTGATGGACGATGGAGTCGGCTGCGCGCACGGAAAAACATGACTCATGCGGCGTTACCCCGCTCTGAGGCGTTTCGTTTAAGTCTTGAAGTGCAAGCGAGAGCGCGGAACGAGTGACAAAGAGGCACAATCGGCTCCGCGTTCGACATCTGTCTCTCTCGTACTCGAGTTAGCGATACGCCCGCGCGGACTGCTGCTATACAATAATACATTTTTATAAATAAAATTAAAACGTTCTTTTAAAAAATGCAACCATTCCAGCAGTATTTTCTTATGGCGTGGTACGTTCAACTATCGCCACTTTACAGACAATCTAATTTTTTTAATAGATACAGGGATTCAAAAGGAATGATATAGAGTAATGATAAAGATGTTATTATGCATAATGTTGTAGAGAAACAGTAATAATTTTAGAGTTTCCTAATGTGATGTCGTAATTAAATACTTTTTGCGCTTACATTGCAAATGCAGGCTGAATCCGACGAGATAAATCAAAATTCATAATGTACAACAGTATTGCATATATACACCTTAAAGAGGTCTCCAAAAAGATCTGCGGTGGCATACATCTATCTCTTAAGGATAAATTACAATAACTACTTATTACACATTTGCGTCGCTGAGTTAGGTAAGGTTAGGTAATGTTAAAAAACAGGCTAAGTATATATATATATATATATTTAATACTGTACTTAGTTATTTGTCTATACTGCAACTAAATGGCTGGATCGACCTCGATACGCTACTTATGAAACCACTCGCCTAAAGTGTTGGCGGTAGTTTGGAGACGTCTAATGACGTACCGCCTATTTCTTATAAAATTTTATTTATATTCTGTAGATCTGAAAGTCGGCTACTATCTATATTTCATACCCTAAAAGATAAGGGTTATCAGACCTTAAGCTTTTTTATATTTTAATGTAAATTTTTTTGTGATGTACCCTTCTATCATCAACATCTTTTTAATAGCGATATCAGTTATTCAATCATTCTAAATAATATCTATGACAGAACAACGTATGCCAGGATAACTATTATATATTATAAGGAAATTAAACGGGTGAAACCGCGGCACGGAACCCTCAATACCTGCACCGACGCGCATCTGGCCGGTTTTAATTGACAGCATAGAAGCGGTTGGTGTACGGCCGAAAATCCTCTGGTAATTGAAACCATTTGATTGTGGCTTCAGGGATACACAAGGGATGCGACGATTAAACGGGGTAAACTGATCTTCCTTATGGACAAATAACAATTTGATAGCGTTGACCAAGAGTAACCTTTGCTGCGTAGACTTAATATCAATGAGAAATAAACAGTAATCCAGTATGGTTTCTAAAAAGCGGTTAATGTTAACTAATTTGATAAATGAAATTTCGACGGGCTTGACGGCGCAGACGGTAGTGATCCTCTCTTGTGTGTTAAAGGTCGTGGGCTCGATCCCTACCCAGGACAAATGTTTTTATGAAGATAATACTTCGGAAGCTACGCTCTGCGATTGCCAACACGCTTGCCTAGCGCGGCAATTATGGGCAAAATTCCCTCTTACTTGAGGAGGCCGTTGTCCAACATTGGGCTTCCAATGGCTGATATGATAATGATTTGTGTCCGTCCGTACTACGTTTGAGCGTTAAATACCTGTATTTAAGTATTATATTTGTGATTCCTCTGTTGTCTGATTTACGTAACACAAGTGTTTTAAGTGACTTTTTATCCGAGTCAGATCAATATATAAGTTGTTGTGAAAATTTTGTCATCATCATATCAGCCATTAGAAGTCGACTACTGGACATAGACCTCCCCAAGAAAGAGGGAATCAGCCCCATAATTGCCTCATTGGCAATTATGGGCCTTAAAGAGAGAGAGAGAGAGATTTTGCGACGAGGATACTGCTGCCTATTACCGTCCTATGCATTTGAGCTATACTATTCCGGAAGGATATACCGCCATCTGTAAGTTTTGGTACCTTAGTCGCCTTTTAAAACACCTATTACAGGGGGAGTTATTATTCTACTCTGGTACCTCAAAGCCTGTGAAAATTTATTATTAATAAAAAAAAGTAGTTTATTTTCCAAAAGCGTACACAATGTATGGGAAAAGAAAACCATGCGTCATACATGGTCGAAATAAAAGTGAAAATAGAGTCATCAGAGCATGCAAGAATATATTAGTGGTATAAATGCAAGATTTTAAGTGCAAGTTTAGCTAGGAATTGATTACATTCGATATTATCAACGCTTCACAGTTTCACTCGTATTATTTTCATTTCCGTAAGATTATGGAAATCAAATGACATTTAAGTTAATGACTTTTAATCTAGCTTTGCATTAACGTCAAATCTTTTGAAATTAAATTATTAGTTTTAAGTGTGTTCGTTACAAATGCATAAAAATATAAATCTTATTAATATCTTTCCGTTTTAAGTAGGGATTAATTTTTCTTTATGAAAATATAATAAATAGAAAAAATATAAAAATATAAAAAAATAAATAAAAAATCATATTTTTCTGTTTTACATTACTAATTAAGGTAAAAAATCTGCTTCATATAGAAAACAAATAAACAGTACAGAGCGGGCTGTAGTTTAATGTTCAAGGCAGAAAGCATACACAGACTATATGAGAAACTCAATATTCACCCAAACGCGTACTTTGCTTGTACGTTTGGAGGGAAATCCAAATGGAAAACTGTTTATTTAGCGCCGGCCGGCGTAATCGTTATTTTTGCATAACCTCTTTTAAATTAATGGGCGACATACGGATAACAAGATGGGGCGTGACCGTCGCGTTTTTAGGGTCAAATGAATTCTTTATTAGTGAGGGCTGATATGGCTATTGTATTTTTGCAGAAGAGTTCAGAATCTTTTTTTGTACAATATGTTTACGTCGAGACAATAAACAACTTTTTATGTAGTATGTGTAAAGAAAACAGAAATATAACTAGCATCATTCACAATCTAGCATCTAAACACAAATAAAAACTGAAAAGCTATTAACACCGTTGAAATAAAACAATCAATGGCGAGCAGAAGCAGTTTGCACAATTCACATCATTCTATTCTCAAAAGATAGAATTCCTAAGACATTAAAAGGGCTGAAAGGTGTTAGACATGCTCACTTGCTATGTTATACTATTTTAAAAAAGGCTGGTTAAATTGTTTACTCAAGTTATAACCCGCGTGAAACCCTTAACTAGTATTATCATATCAGCCATTGGATGTCCACTGCTGCACATAGAAGGTCCCTAAGAAAGTAGGAATTCGGTTCATAATTGCTGCATTGGGCAAGCGTATTAGCAATCTCAGAGCGCAGATTTCATGACGGCGACGCTACTACCAATGCCCTGTGATATACCGCCACCTGTCAGTTCTGATACATTAGTCGTCTACTATTATACTACTCTGCCAGTACCTCACGGTTATCTCTACTAATAGGGAGAAGTAAAAACTATCTATAAATGATAATAATTACAAAGAACAATTGGCGGCCATGTAGCAATAAACCATTTTCTCCAGACAACCTTTGGATGGATAAAAGTGAATGTATTTTGCAATGCAATGCTCTGTACTTTCGAGAGAGATTGTAATTGCTATTGAAATTATAAAATTTAGAATTTCTTTAAACAAAGCAACTAACAATTATTTATAAAAATTGTACTAATTTAACTATTGATTATAATAATAAGACAGTAATGTTAATTTTACGTTTTAATACTGATAAATAAATAAATGTTTGTCACATTTAAATAATATAGTCGCTTGATAAAAGTCTAGCTAGAAAATCTAGCCGTAATAAAATATTACAAAATCTGTTGTTTTAATATTTTACGCATTAATTGGTACTGTATTCACTGTAGAACAATAAAATTTGAAGATCATATTTTTTTTTCATTCAAATAATATAGAGCCGCTCGAGTCGATCTAGCTAGACAATCTAGCCGTGATAAAATAATTTTGATGCAGTAGTTAAATTAGAATAATGCACTTTGATGATAATGAACTTTTTTTTATCAAATAATATAGTCGCTTGAGAAAAATCTAGCTAAAGAATCTATTCAAAAACATCACTAAAGCTGTTATTTTATTGTTTCACCTATAACTTTGGTATATATTTAATCCTTACCTAAATTAAGTATGACCCTTACCCATTAAAGTGGCTCAAGAGATTTCCGGGCACGATAACCCGCGCTGAAGCGCAGGCAATATCCGCCCGTGTGTTTACATTTAAAGCTCTTTGGAGGGACGTGAATACATTTACATGTGAAATGTTATATTTTACGAATCTCTCGCCATTGCATCTACGGAATAAATGCTTGCAGTTATGAATAAATGATACATTGTCCTGTAATATGTAAGTAAAGTATAACCAGGCAAGTGATACGATAAATATTTAATAGGTTTGGCTTCACAATGTTTTGTATTATTGTGATCCCTCGGGAATAATGCATTGTTTTGTACTAGCTTTATACTGAACTTGCAATTGTCCACCCACTTTTACCCCATTAAGGGATGACTTTTAGACAAATATTTTATGACTTTTAATGAAGAACCTTTATAGTAAATTTTATCTAAATAACTTCAAAAACTACAATATTTCATATTAACTTTACACTACTGGTTAATCCATTTAGGGGATGATTTTTCAGAAATCCTTTTTTATTGCTTCCTTAATTTTGAAAAGGAACCAAAATTTTAAGTTCTTACGCTCATACTTTAGGCACTGCTTTGATATGTCAGTCAGTCAGTCAGCTTCTCCTTTATATATATATTTGTATGTTGTCGTGTTTGATGCTACGTCGGTATCTACATAGCTTATTATACGAGGATTTATTGAGATTATTGCGCCATAATTTCGATTTGTGGATTTTATCTATATCTTAAAAAAAATACTGACTGACTGACATATCAACGCTGGGCCTTAACTATAATGGTAAAAAATTTAAAATTTAGATTCCTTTTATAACATCAGGTAACACTAAAAAGTTTTTAAAACACTAAAAATTTACTGCCAAAGTATGTTTTCAATTCGGGTCTATGATATTGATTTTGTTTACCAACATTTTGTTAATTTAGTACACAGTTACTAAGCCTAAAGTTGATGAACATATCTATCTTACTACTTAATGCCAATTATTCTATGCTTCATTAATATAAGGTGCTATATATACAGTCTAATCAACGCGCGTTCCACTCACTCTGAAATGAGCAGGAAACTTGGTTTTGAAGGATCTTGAGCAAAATAAACCAGGATTGAATTCCAAAAGAGAGATTTATTATCTTGCTATACAGTGAGTGTCACCCAGAGAAGGAAGGTAATAACCGACCAAGTTACATGGTACAAAAAGAAAACAATGAAAAACGCCACCTAGCGGCTGATACAATAACAAAAGACATTTATAACTGTTTGGTTTATACACTTATTCTAACAGGTTTAATTAGCAATTGACTTTGCATAGCTATTGATATAATTAATATTGAAGATGACATTTACACACCACTAAGTTATATTTATTTATTGTTTTTTTTCTCATATAAACGATACACATATGTCGGACTTAATGGCAAGTGGCATTATTAGTCAACTTTTGGGAAAAACAGAAAAGCCAACAGCTTTGTTAGCTTTTCTGTTTTGATGATTCTGTTATGATAACGTACCTGAATATATATATATACAAATACATATATACACAGGTGCAAACATGCATGGTATGCGTTTAAGTTCTAACACAGCGTAAGTCAAAATGTTGGGACTTTGTACAATTGGGAAATCATTGCTCACGTTTCATAAAATCTAAGAATTTAAAGGGGTAAAACTGGGGGATGCAACGTGAGCATGAAACTTTGCTTGTTTTGTAGTTATTGTTATTGAATGAAATTGAGTACTGAAAATCATGAAACACGTGTAAAATTTAGTGGAAAATCATTCTTTTAAGGGGGTAAACGGGGGGTGCAACGTTTGCATAAAAATTCTACATCTTAGCGCCATTTTATATACAGACGTGCTACATAAGTATCATATATGATTCATGTCACATATGATTAATGTTTTAAAGTAGTTTAGGTTCGGTGTTGTGTTTAAAATTGAACGAAAATTAAGGCATAGGACTGGCTTAATAAATAAACTTAAAACATCTGATTTAATATAAACTCAACTACTAATCTGGCCTGAGTTTAGTATATACACAGTAGAATAAAGTCAGTCTAAGTACGGAAAATAAAGGAATAAATAATTAGATAAATTTAAACGACACCTTATACGTTGACCTGACTCCAAAATGTCAAATTAAAGCACGGGTCAAAAGAGTAAAATATACATTTGCCGTGAGGTACCGGTAAAGTAGAATAGTATCTCCCTCTTTAACTAGTGTGGTAAGAGGCGACTAAGCTACCTGAACCGACAGATGGCGGTGTATCCATCCGAGACAGTGTAGGTCAAATGCATAGATAGGGATGGGCAGTAGCATCCCCATCGCAAAAGCAGCGCTCTGCAATTGTCCAGCCCGGCAATTCGGACAATATTCCCCCTTTCTTGGGGAGGCCTTTGTACAGCAATGGACTTCCAATGGCTGTAATGATGATAACACTTGGGTTAAGGATATTAGACAACACGCAAAATAAAAATATAATTTTTAGATACATATATAACACCCTGACCCAAAACAAATATAAATATTAATCAAATAAATATATGTTCTGGGTGGGCATCGAAGCCACAACTATTAGCGCTCAAGATAGAGTCACTATCATTTGCGCCGTCGGGCGCATCTATATAATGGTTTATTTCCATCACACACAATGCTTAACTTGAATGATTTTAAATGACATATGGAAGTAGAAAGAAAAACTTCAATTTATATATAGCCCAGTTAAAATGTATGGTATTGCAATTATCGTTTCATCAGTTGTAATACTTTTTATTAACGAAAAATCGGACACAATTATATCACCCAAGTTCGAATTATCCATATAATAATAATAAGTATTTATTAAGCATACAAAAAACAGCTGGGCGATTTCGAAGACTTGCGGTGTAAAAGGCGACCAACTCAGCATATTGTAGGGTTACCGCAGGTGGCATCACGACGCTGAATTTCAGTGGTCACCTGTTGACAATCGAAAGAACAGGTGCAACAAACACAAACAAGTGGATGGTGGCAAGATATTTATTGACCGGCCTGATGGCGCAGATGGCAGTGATCCTGTTTTGATGAACTGATGAACCTAAAGATGGCGCTCGTAGTAAACCAGTTACGACGTCTTTCTATAGTACTAATCTTTATTTGAAACGTGTCAAAATTTTAAGTCGATCGGACTAGAAACAGCTGAGTTATTGAGGTTGGACTAAATTCGTTTTGTAGTGTGTTTTTTAATGGGTAAAAACACCGTGCAACGATTTGTCGGTGTTTTGTCGAGTTTAAACGAAAACGAAAGCCGTCCAAAGCGTCCGAAAACGCAGCAGTCAGTTGGCAAAGTCATGGCGTTTTTTGGGATACGCATGGCGTGATTTTCATTGAGTATCTCGGAAAAGTTAAATCGATTAACAGTGACAATTATATTGACTTACTGGAAGGAAGAAATCGCAAAAAAACGCACATGCAGAGAAAAAAATCCTTTTTCACCAAGATAATGCACCCTGCCACAAGTCGATGAAAACAATGGCAAAATTGAACGAATTGGGCTTTGATCTACTTTACCAACCCCCGAACTCGCCAAATTTAGCCCCCAGTAACTACTGGCTCTTTGCTGATCTTAAAAAAATGCTCCAAGGAAAAAGATTTGCCCCAAATGAGGAGGTCATCGCCGAAACTGAAGCTTATTTTGAAGCGAAAGATATATTTTAACATGGTATTGAAAAATTGGAATAGCGTTGGAACCATTGTATCACCCTAAAAGGTGACTACGATGATAAATAAAAAAAAAATTAGTTAGTTACGTTGTTAGTCTCGGGACTTATTGATCCATGTGTTATCCATAAATAATAATAATAAACTTATATAACATCTCATACATTGACCTGATTCCGTTATAAGTCGCTTAAAGCATTTGTGTTATAGACCTCAGACAATAGAGGAATCACAATTATATTACTTATATCATATATTTACCACCCAGACACAGAACAAATATAAATACTATCATATCCATATTTATTCTGCGTGGGGATCGAACCCACAACCTTTATTGCACAAGATAGGATCTCTATCATCTGCGTCATCGGGCCCGACGAAAAATATATGACGGGTATTAGTGTTTGCTCTGTGTATGGGTGTAAAATATATGTATTTAAGTAGTATATTTGTGATTCCTCTGTTGTCTGGCATTCGTAACACAAGTGCTTTAAGTGACTTACCACGGAGTCAGGTCAATGTATGAGATGTTGTGGGAATTTATTATTTATTATTATTATATATAATTCTACATATCATATTCACGCTCGCGAAACTGCAAATTTGCGCAATGACTCATGAATATCCTCCTTACTCTATATTTATTTATTTATTATGCGTTTCAGTTCAATGTAGCAACGACACATTCAGGTTATTGGGTTGTAGAAGGAAGTATTGTTTTATACAAACAACACCGTTCTGTAAACTACTCTCATATTGTAAAGGATTTTCTGGAATGCATGGTTTTATACACAAAAGATATTATTGAATCACTAGATTTCCGGCAGCGTCTTTCGCGAGCTTCTTTCTTAATATTTCATCCCCGAGGAACTCTTGCTATTCCGGGAAAAACTCTATGTTAAAAATATGAAAATAGAACGTGCTAATTCTTTAGAGCAAAATATTAAAATTCTGATCTATCCCACGGTAACACGTCTTTGAAATAAAAAAAAAGAAAATGTGTTATTCAGGCTATCAGTAATCTCTGTGCCAACAAATTGAAGCCAGATATATGCACACTGCATGCATTTTCGGGGTGAAAGGGGTATCAAACATCCATACGTTCATACATCCATCCAATCGTCTATCTTTCCATTCAAATTTTATAATCTTAGTAGGACAACAAATGCCCTAAGATAACTACGGTACACATAAAAGTCGCAAAATTCATTGTAACAATCCAAGAAAACAATTTCTTCCACATTGCCTGCTAAAGTTCAATCACCTTCATTTTCCAAGAAGTTTGCAATAACAATAACGCACTGTTCCGTGTCAAGCGAAAATAGTGTTTAACCCGAAGTACGGAGTGCTACGTTCCATGTCGGGTGCAACTCCCATAGACCCGGTATCTCCAGAGAGTGGAGGGTATAAATTGAACAAACAATGTATTGCAAAATGGTCTTGCAATCGGCGACGGAGCGTCCACCGGGACGCAGAGGTTCTCAAACTGTTGAGAATGAATGAATGATTAGATAAATTTGATTCCATTTTTAAGTTTTATTTTTAATCAGCTAGATCGACAAACAATTGCACAATGCTCTTCATACTAAGCATCACTGCAGCCGATAGACGCTCACCTGTGTGACCTTATTGATTAGGTACTGTTCGGTAATTAAAATAATCAAGCAAACGGGCAATTACAGCGCATGGGATTGTTACAGCTATCGATTGATACTACATACTCATACATTATCCTGACTCCACGAAAAGCCACTCAAAGCACTTATGTTACTCAAAGCACCACTATAATACATAAATAAATACATTTAACACCCAGACACAGAAAAAATAGAAATACATCATATCAATATTTGTTCTGGTTGGGGATTGAACCCGACCTTTGGCGCACACGGGAGGATCACTACCATCTGCACCATCGGGGCAGTCACTTTAAGGAGTGTAGGATACATTTGTGTGCTAAATCGATTGAAATTAATTTCATTCACTTTATAATTTTATGTGCGTTAAGAACGCACTTAACGTAATTTGGTTGCCGATTGGTAACCGAAACTTTGAAAATAAAGGAGAAAACCCCAATTTAGCTTTAGTTTATCCAGCGTACAGGAATGTGAAAATACGTTGGATATTATTTTGCAATAATAAATGTGTTCGTGTAGTCTGTGACTATCGATCACTGAGTACCAGTCATTGTGTTCTGAACACGCGTTGCGGCTCGGATGCAACCGGGGCTTTTGTGAATCACTATAGTTGATATGATGGCAATAATAAAGTTTTCCAATGAAGGGAAATAAAACAAATATTGAACTGAAAAAGAACAGAGTTTGATAAATATTCGACATGTCCGACATATTCCTCATAAGGTTCCGTTAGTATTTCTCTAAGAGTATCTTGAAATTCCGTGTGAATGTTATTTATGCTAATATTAGTCTACGCCTATTGGGCCGAAATAATGTACGAGTCTAAGTAGGAATTCCAGGGAACAAATACCTTTGAATATGTGTACATTTCCATGAGTTGTAATGTAAGGCTGATTTATGTTATTTACGTTATTATATCATTCTATAAATATTCAGTAGCAGTTTGTAGATTTGTATATTTTCGTTTGTATTACTAGCTCATAAATTTTAATATGAAAAGCTGTAAGGTAGGCAGACTAGAATAGTACCTTACCATGATCCAGATATAGGTTTGATATATATATATATATATATATATAGAAAACAGTAAATATATATATATATATATATATATATAATAAGTCTTACTGACTGACTGACATATGAATGCAGAACCTAAGAAAAATTGAATGTTAAAGTTCGTCATTGAAAGTCATGAAACAAGTTTAAAATATTTTTTCGAAAATATTAAGGGAGTAAAAGGGGGTGAAATGAGACAAGGTTTGTTCTACAACGTGGGTAAAACCGCGGGCGCAGCTAGTTCTCTATATAACGATTATTTACATTGTGACTTTTCTATTGCGTTTTGTGTGTCACTAACGTGATATTACTTACGAAACCCGTGACTAGATTGGGTAATGTATTACTAACTAACGTCCATTAACGTTTCTCATTCGACGTTGAAACTTATGAATGCAAGATAAATTCTTCCAAGGGTCTTACATGCTTCTTACTCTAATTACTTACAGAATAATACTTATTGCCTAGCCCAGTAAGTTACTGACGAACATTTGTCAGTTTCCTTTGGTCTAAGTGTCTAATTCTTTAGCTAAGTTCCACTTAGTTTAACTGCCCGTTATATTATGTGGAATAGATAAAGTGCTCGTTCCTGAAATTGGTGAGCGTACTCTTAGAAATGCGAGCGCTGTCTCTAAGTAACAGGTTTAAGTGGCTAAGATTAGGGGAAGTAATCAATATGATAATTTATGCAGGTAAAGTTTAATAAGTCATATCCATACCTAAATAATACTATCTATATTTTTGCACTTAAAAAAATCTTATTATTATTTTTTTTCTGCTGGTCATTAGACTCTCCAAGAAAAAAACTATTTTGCATTGAGCTACGCAGTTTCGGGTGGATATACCGTTATCTATCGATTCCGATACCTCAGTGGCCTCTTAAGACATCTGTTACAGAGTGAGGTACTGTTATAGTCTACCAGTGCTTCACAGCCATTATATGTGGTGGGCCAAGCAACAAGTATTTCCTACATGAACATTTGTATTTGTCTGTGTCTGGGTGTTATATACATGTACTGAACTTGTAATTTCTGTTACCTCGGAGTCAGGTCAACAGATGATATGTCGTACGTAGAACTTATTTATATATTCAAAAAGTGTATGTAGTATCATCGCGTATAGTTGAATAAAAATGTCACAGGTAATATAATTCTTTCCAAAAATATGGTACCGCTCTCTTCTAGATGAATCGCAGACGAATGCGGAACGTCAAAGCAAGTCCGTCGCCGGTCACCCTCAAGATATATAGCCTTCACTCAAGTGTTGCCAGCCCACGTTATTAATGTCGCCCGCTTAGTGGCAACTTGTGTTTCTGCGGATTAAAAATGAGAGGATTATCTTAGATCCTGGGTTTTCTCTTATTGATAGATTATTATTAAGAGCATGTACTTAAGTTTTCTTTTTATTTTCGCAAGGTTTTGTAGTCTGTAAGTTTATCGATGAAGTTTATAGTGCGTATATATAAAAAGACATGATTGACACACTAACTGTCTGACTGACGTATCATCGCAGCCTCTTAACAATAAAGGTAAGTAACTGTAAGAGCAATAAGAAAGGATTTTAGAAACTTCACCGCCTAAAGGGGTAAAACGGGGGTGCAAAGTTAGTATGAAACTTAGCTGTTTTTGAAGTTAATCGAATGAAACTCTGTATAAAAGTTTTGAAAGTCATAAAATTGATATAAAATATTTTTTCAAAAATCTTTTCCTTGAGGGGGTAAAAGAGGGGTGTAAAGTTAATATGAAACTTCTAGAGTTTCACGCGGGTAGTTATGTATACAGTAGTAGTTATGTATATAGCAGTATAGTAATGTACTCGTATATAGGGTAGACAGTGTGTATTTAGAGGGCAGTAATTAATTGGTCGCTTTTAAAAAACTCTGAGAATTTGATGGTAAAAAAATATACTATTTAGTCATATTTAATAATAATTTATTTCAAAAAACAATGTCTGTAATTTTTTAAATATTGAACTATTTTACCAGAACCAGATAAAATTATACTCGTAGATTGAACTAAAAAACAGATAATTTCTAATACTTATTACAAATATTAATTGTTAGCTAAAATAATCGGCACATATGGATCTATGCTTCTGCGCCAAAGGTCGTGGGTTCTGTTCTCACCAGGACACATATATATATGACATGAATGTTTGTGTTTGAGTGTTAAATATGTATGTGAGTGTTATATTTCTGATTCCTCTGTTGTCTGATGTTCGTGACACAAGTGCTTCGCAGTCAGGTTGCTGAATATATAAAATTAAAACAACTTTTTGTGAAATGTTTATTTTAACTAATCGAATATTTTTACTAATAGGTAGAAAAATGTACACTTGACGCAACATTGCAATGTTAGTTAACATATAAATTTACCCTGAACTAACTAAAACAAACAATAATAAAAAAACACATAAAAGCAACAAAAATAAATTCATACGGCACTCTCAATTTAAGTAATGCATAAACTTTGAGAGCCCTTGGCAATGACCCTCTCAATATTTCACGCTACATTGCGCCCCCCGACGCCGCCCGCCGCGTATTTTACACCCCAACCGAGTCCACCGGACTGTCCCCATTGTTTACTGTGTTTTATGAAGATTGCCCCATATTGATGACGTGAAAACTTCTTATTTTTGCCCCTAAGAAAATGGCCGAATCTCCTTAAGACTTCTCCGCATTTGAGTTGGCTAAGTTTTTGTAAGGTTCTCATAACTCACTTGCAGTTCATTTCGTTCGGAACCAGGAACCAGGAATTTTATTTATTGTTTTGCAGTTTGGACGTATATATGTATAGAGGGTTGAATGTTTAGGTGTGTGTGTTGGAAGCAATCTGCTTGTCTTTGTCTCGAGCCGTAGTGTTCACTGTTATCTTAGTAATATGCATTGCTCTTGAATTTTTATGTATGACGATTGCTAATGATACCTATTTTAGAATTATGTCAATTTAATTTAATAGATAGACTTCTCAACAGTTTCTACAGCCATCCTTAAAACTGAAACAGCAATGCGAATGCTGTTTCAGTTTGAAGGATGAGGAAATGTGGCATAATATCTTCAAGTCATAAGGTTGGCATCACGCAATTAATATTGTTGTGAAGTGTTGCCGTCCACGGGCCATATGCAGGTTTGTCCACATAGTCTAACATAAAAATCTTTCATCTGAATTTTGTTTTCTATAAATTTTATTTCATTTCTACGTTTTTAAAGAAATTGCGCGAATTAACGAACGTGAAATTTGACACAATAATAGTGAAAGTAGAGAAAAAGTAAATAAATATGTTTCTTTTATACAAAATACGCACACAATGTTGTTGGAACGAAACATTGTTATACTCAATTGAAGTATTAAAATTTAATCTGTTAAAAACAAAACAAATGATGAAAGAGTTTTTACAAAATTATGGTTTGATTTTAAATACCGCCTGAGCATTCTCGTAACCATCATTATATCAGCCATTGGAAGTCTACTGTTGGATCACACAGGCCTGCCAATGAAAGGGGGAATATTGCCCGTGATTGCCGCGCTGGGAAAGCGCGTTAGCAATCTTGCAATTCTTAGCAGCTTTCGCGATGGGGATATTGCAGCAATATGTGCCTGTGCATTTGAGCTACACTATTTTGGAGTCATCTATGACGGCACTTTGTATAAAGGGAGGTACTATTTTACTCTGCCGGTGACCTCACAGTCTTTAATATTAAAATCAATGAGCTAGTAATAAAAACAAAAAATACACATTTTGAAAATTGCTAAATATTTTACAGAATAAAATTATTATCGATACAAACAGTTATTATAAGACAGAAAGTAAATTATGTGCTGGAGTATGTAGTAGAATGTTCTGGCATTTTAAGCGTTAAGGTTTTTGATGACTGAGGTCTATTTTTCAATATGTATCAAAACATTATTTAACTAGATGACAATAAAGTAAATGATGACATAAATAGCGCCATTAACAGAAAGCTCGTCATATCAATGCTAATATGAAAACGCGAGTAATAAATCGTACAATCCACCATTACACATTTATCTATGAGGGCTCGGCGGCGGTGGCGTAAATATCGTGGAATACATTTCATTTTTAGAGGCCATTGCTTCAGGCGGGCGAGGCCTTTTATCAGCGGCCTTATAGTTCATTTTGAGAACTGACTTTTTACTTTTTTATAAGTAACGATGACTGAATGGCAAAGGATATTTTGTTATGCCTACCAACAAATAGTTTTTCAATTTTAATCACCTCTTTATAAGAACACGACTGATTCCTTTATGGTTTGATGTCTGATGAATGTATGAGATGTTTTTTGAATTAATTATTAAAAAATAACATTAATCAGCCTTACATTACAACTCATGGAAATGTACAGATCTTCAAAAGTATTTATTTCCTGGAATTCCAACTTAGACTCGTACATTATTCCGGCCCAATAGGCGTAGACAATAATATTAGCATAAATAACATTCACTCGGCATTCCAAGATACTCTCAGAGAATATTAACGGAACATGAGTAATATGTCGGACTTGTCGAATATTTATCAAACTCGGTTCTGTTTTCAGCTTGATCTATATTTTATTTCCTTGGAAAACTGTATTATTATCATCATATCAACTGTAGGTTGGTAAATGCAGAGCATATGCCTTTCTAAGCGATTTACTTAAGCACCAGTTGCATCCGAGCCGCAACACCTCTCCAGAACACAATAACTGGTACTCAGTGATAGTTCACACGAACACACACATAGTATTGCTTAATATTACTATTTCTTTCTGCCGTGGAGCACCAGTGCCGTGGGTACCGGCAGGGTAGAATAGTTGTTTCCTCTGTACCAGGTTTTGTAAGAAGCGGTAGAGGTCGCTTTCTTTACTCGCATTAGTCCTGCCATACACGTTCGTTTATTCTTAGTACTTCTGACCTGGCCCTTCATTTATATCTTTTTTTGTCTAAGTTATTATAATAATATAAGTTCGCCTAGGTCATCTTATATAAACCCTTATATTTACCCTCTGTACCAGGTATTATAAGAGGTAACTAAGAAACTAGTATCGACAGATGGCGGTATATTTATCCAAATAAGCAGAGTTCAATCATAATAGCATTCCCGTTGCAAAAGCTGCGCTCTGCGATTGCCATCACGTGTGCTCACGTGAGGCAATTATGGGCAAAATTTCCCCTTTATTGGGGAGGCCTTTGTCCAGCAGTGGACTTCCAATGGCTAATATGATTATAATGATACATATATTTGGAGCAGATTTTCAGTTATTGCATAGGCATACTCCATAAATCACAAAGTGTTTTTCTACATGAGGCTTTAGATTTGCTTTCTAATAACTTATTTGCTAAAGTAAATTATATAAAAAATAAGGTCCCAAGTAAAAAAAATACCTTCAGCAAATCTGGTTTTACATGTCTTGTTTTACCTTTTATACGACATACAGCCTCCTGAGTCATTATATCGGAGTAAAGAATGTTGCTTCAAAATAGTTTCATTGATAGACAATTTTCGATTGGAGAGGGCCTGGAATTCCTTATAGAGCTTTGATAAAGGATATGTTAAAAAAACAGCTTTTAAAATGGCTCTTTCTGTTTTATGATTGTGAACCACCCCATACTGTTATACCATAAGCGATAGGCATGTTATATATTTGTATTTTATTACATTATATTTAGTCTACCTTTTAATCTTTTGCCATCAGGACTATTCCATTTTTTCCTTTATACATAATGATATAACTATGTTATTATCATTATTTTATTGACGATTTAAAGTGCTTGAATAAAGTATTTTGAGAAGTTTGACTTTGACTACAACTATGTCCTTAATTTTAAGTTTTTACAGTATTCAATAACATAAATTAATCGTTAAACATAAATCCGTCATTGACTCACTTGATGCTATCTTCCATTCTAAACTTTAGAAATGTCAAAATAAATAAAAGTTAAATCGTTCTATATTTGATAATAAATTTCCTGTTTAATACCTGACTTCGTGGTAAGTCGTTAAAAACACTTGTGTTACGGACGCCAGATAACAGAGGAACCACAAATTACTTAAATATATATATTAATACCCAGACACAGAACAAACACAAATATCATCATACAAATATTTGCTCTGAGTGGGAATCTAACCCACGACGCTTGGCGCACAATTAAGGATCATTACCATCTACGCCATGAGGACCTTCATATCTGTATATTGTATTACTTTTTTAACTAGTTTATATGTATAAAATTTCATTTGGTCACGTCATCATACGTGGATGACTCGAAAGATTTCAATGTATTTTTTTTTCTTGAGTATGTTATATAATTACTTAAGTGTGTGATAGAGAGGTTCTCATGAAAGGAAAATATAAGGAAATTGCGCGGTACATACAACACTAAAAATACGTCAATTAATACATTTCCTAATAACTGCCAGTCGCTTAACAAATGGCACCATTGACATTTATTTTTCATTATGAACTAGCAGGGTCCTACGGTTTTACCTGCGTTAAATTATAGAAATTTATTACTGACTCTGCCTCCCCTTCTGGCCCTCTTAAGAGATGATTTTCACTAAAAAGTATTTTACACGTGTTTCAAGTCCTCCAATGAAAAACCTTCATATAGAATTTCATTCGAATAACTTTATAAATAACAAGGTTTCATACTAATTTCGCAACTCCGTTTTGCTCCCTTAGGGCGTATTTTCAATAATCCTTTTTTAATGCAACGTTGTAAAAGGAACTGCTGTGCAAATTTTATATTTATATGTATAGAGACCTGTTATTATTAATCTTAAAAGTAAATTAAATAAAGACTAGTATGACAAAATAGGTTTATCACATGGCAGAAAACTTCACGTTGGAATATACTTGAGCAGTTTTCTCTTTGACTGAGAAATATTGCAGTCTATTGGATAATATGAAACTAGAAACGCGTGTATGTCAGAAGTTTTAAGAATAAACGAGCGTATATGAAAAGACTAATGCGAGTAAAGGAAGCGAGACATGTATACCAAGGTCGTAGCTAGTGGAGATTTTTCTCACAGTCTCTGCCTACCCCGATGGGACACAGGCGTGATATATGTATTCCTAATTGTAGCTAAGATAGATAAGCTAGACAACGCGTTATCGGGCCAGCTAGTAAAGTCATAAATACTAGATACTACATCATTCAAAGGTTATGCATCGAGTTTACCGTACAATTTGTGTTGGACCGCCATCGCGGCCCCTTTGGCAATAAATTAATTTAGCCAAAATTGCCACCCACTCTAATTACATTGTCCAAGCGCCATTGTTTTCTTCAGCGTTATTTGAAAGCAACGCAAAATAGAAATGTGTACATTTATTTTGTACACATTGGAGAATAAATATAGATTAGATACGGGAGGGAATTATAATAAACTCATTTTTCATCGGCTTTAAACGCGGTTTATTTGACGTTTTACATTTTTCTGATATCCATTTTCAATCTTGAAAAAAAACCATTTATCTAAACACATCAAACGACAATTGTTTATTCCCGTGATCAATTAAATCAAGGTATAATTTTTAATAGAAAAATCAACTAGTTTCTAGCCCCAAGGAAAAGTAAGAATTGAAGCTATCCTGGGTTGGGTTCTATCTAATAAATAAATATTTATTTAAACTTTACGAGGTATAGTATATATATATATATATATATATATATATATATATACCTATACCTACATATAGGTGTTGAGGTAGCACTTGAAATTAAGAATATGAAATATTTTATTTCTTAAAGATGGTTGACCAAACATTGTATACTCTAATAAGACTTAGAAACTTATAATAATGAACAAGCAAGGAAAAATAACTTTCAAAATTAAAATAAAAATAAAAAATAAAAATAAAAAAATCAAAATTAAATATTAATATCATTATTAAATCTGGACAAAAGTATTGAACATTATATGAAAGTTATTTATTTATAAGCTAAGGTGTAGTTAATTCAAATAAAAGTCCAAATTATAATTCAAATTTAAAAATAATCCTAAACGAAACATGTGTGGTAATGACTGCAAGCGTCAGCACAGCCTATGGACGTTCGTGTAACCCAAGCATATCACTAGTCATTGTGACTTGAAGATGCTTTTTATCACAATACCCAGTAGTATTGCTGCCTCTCTCACCCTTCAAACCGGAGAACAATATTGTAAGCAAAATGGTGTTTTCGGTAGAAATAGGTGATTATGAGTAAACAAGGCCGTGACAGTAATAAAGGTGCCAGGGGCATTTGCCTCTGAGAGTAGTATCTCCCCCTGTACCAGGGGTCGTAAGAAGCGGCAAATCCGAAGCGTAACTCAAATGAAACAGGGCGGGAATGAGCTCCAGCATTCCTGTTTCGAAGCTACGCCCTGCAATCGTCACCAGGTCTGCTCAGCGCGGCAATAATGGACAAAAATCTCCCTTACTTGAGAAGGTCTATGTCCACCAGTGGACGTTCTACGGCTGTAATGATGATCCCATGATGACAGTGATCTGTAAACAATGCAGATGACTTTTGGATGTAGTCTAATTGAAAATACTAGTTAATGTACTCGTAGAAATATCCTACTGGTTTTACAAACATAATGGATATATGGAATCTTGTTACTTAAGAAGAACGTACTTAAAGAGTAAGTTTATTTCTAAAGCATATTATAGTGTTCAAAATTATATTAATGATAAAACTGCCTTGGTATTAAAATGCTTCAACCTAGCTTCAAGACCATGGTTTGATAGCGCCGACGCTGGTAGGGGTTCCACTAATACTCACAATTTAGGCTTGATAGAAATTTTATCACCACCAGTTTTTCTTGTAGGTTCCTTTCTGGTGGCTTGTGTAATGAGCCTGCACTAAACTAAGAGCCATCTGATGCCGGTAGACTAGTATAAGGAAGGCCTAACTTATACTCGTATGTTAGGCGACTCTTATGATCCCGGCGGGTCATCAGGGTCATCAGTATTATGAATATAATACAATGTAAAAAATACTTCATATTTTCTAATTAAAATTGTTTTATTCATTATTTTGACGACTCGAAAGTGCATGTAATGGGCTTACTTGAAAAAAGAATATTTCTATTTGATTTACGCAGGAGCGCTCAGACAGAACTGAATGAAATTTAGCACTGAGATATATTTATAATCAGGAATAACACATAATCCTAATTTTTGTCCATATAACATAAACCCATGGGAAAGAACTAGTTTGCAGTTTAGCTATCAGAGAGTAACCTAGACTTCCCGGAATAAATAGAGTTACTCAGGGATGAGATACAAAGTAAAAATCTCGCGGACTAAGTCGCGGGCGGAATGCAAATGGTTGATATAGTAAATATTAGATATGGGGACAGATTAACACGAAATGGAATTGCCGTTTTCTTGTCGCGCGTGGAAAGTAGCGCCCTCTACGAGAGTAAATTATTACTGGTAAACTGCCACTCCCACTGATTACATTGTCCATCCGCGATTGTTACGCTGAGCGTTATCTGTAGACATGGGGGCGCAAGTATTTAAGTATAATTGGATTGTTATAACGAAACAGGTAAATTCCAGCAAATATTTTCAAAATGGACTGGTGAGTTAAGCTGAATAAAACTAGAGGTAGATCTGTAACAATGGTCGTGGGCATTGGTACCTCATTCTCGCCTATTTCTACCGCCAAATAGCAGTGATCGCATTGCTATTTTCTAGGTTTGAAGGGTGAGAGGGGTGAGGGGGGGCGTCTGGTACTGGACGCGCCATCACTGTTAGTACTTCGCCGGGTGCGGAGTACTTACGATAAGAATTATAATATTAACAAATTTCCACAACATCTCATTCATTGATCTGGCTTCGTGGTAAGTCGCTTAGTATAGTACCTCCCACTGCACCAGGTCTCTTAAGAGGCAACTAAGGTATCAGAATCGACAAATGGCGGTATATCCATCCGGAACAGTGCAGCTTAAATGCACAGGGCGAGGATGGGCAGCAGAATCCTAGTCACGAAAGCTGCGCCCTGCGATTACCAACACACTTGCCCTGCGCGGAAATTATGGGCAATAATAGCTCCTTTCTTGAAGAGGCCTATATCCAGCAGTGGTCTTTTAATGGCTAGTATGATGATGGTGAAATACATATATTTAACACCCAGACACAAACAAATACAAATATCATATAAATATTTGCTCTGGGTGAGAATCGAAACCACGACTCTTAGCGTACAAGATAGTGCCATCGGGCTCGTCAATGAGAATCAACGTCAAGAATATTTGTGACGTGTTTATGGTTGTGGAGTGCTAGTGAGAGGGTGAGTGCAGGAGGTTATTATTGATGTCATTATATCGGACGGGGCTTGAACAGCGGATTTGAATAAACAGTAAGCGTTCTGCTATATGACAAAGATGAGCACTCTATCTTGAATTTGAAAACTAGTTTATAGCAGTTTACGTAGAACGAGCGACATATTTTACTATTAGAGCGTAGTCAGAAGAGGCATGGCGTTAATTTCAGTTTATTTGTGGTTTGTTGATTTGGCACCGTGATTTATAACTAATGAGAAATAAGGTAATAAGGTTCTAGAATAGAGGTCACGTACCTGCAAGCGTAGCGTACGGCGTCCACCCACAAGATGGATAGACTATCTGAATAAAACCGCAGGATTGCGCTGGAGACAGGCCGCATACAACCGTTCCTATTGGAGAACACTTAAAGAAGCCTAGTCCAGCAGTGGACGTCGTATGGTTGATATGATAATGATGAATAAATAAATAATTTCACATGATATATCATACGTCGACCTGACTCCAAAATAAGTTGTTTTAAAGCATTTGTGATACGGATATCAGACATTAGAGGAAATACAAATATAATACGAATAAATAACACTTAGACAGAACAAGGAAAAACATTCATATAATAAATATTTGTTCTGGCCGGGGATAGAACCCAACCCACCCTTCAGCGTACAATATAGGATCACTACCATCTGCTCAATAAACACTGTCTGGGTGTTAAAAATGTGTAACAAAGTGTAACAGAGGTATTGCAAAAATACAGTTTTATGTAATATCTCTGTTGTCTTTTCGTAACATTAGTGCTTTAAGCTACATATCTTGGAGTCTCGTCATGTATATAATTTTCTATTTTTCTACTTTTGTGAAAAGCATTTTAGACTCAAATTAATTCGTTCCATGCATTTTTCCAGATAAGTGAAGACATCGTCTCATCACGCGAGTCACCATTAAGGTATTTATTGTTTACTTTTGTGATTGCACGCGATATTATTAAAAAGAAAGTGGTTAAAATAGGTCTTCCCATATTTGATTAGAATATCGTTGTTTGTATTTGATTTTTAATTCTAGGTCTGGGGTATCGACCCCTGCCCCTAATAAAGGTAGTCTGCGTTGGCATGACCGCCAGATCATGCTATGCACGATGATGGCACAATCTGGCCGGCCGACTTAAAATTATGAAGATGATAACAATTTTAAGATCCGGCTACAAGTGAACTTATGAGAATCTGTTCACCATCATCATCGTATCAGCCATAGAAAGCCCACTATTGGACATAGGCCTCCCAAGATAGGGGGATTTTATGCACATAATATCCACGTTGGGCAGGTGTGGTGGCAATCGCAGAGCACAACTTCGTATCCAGGATGCTACTACTTATTCCACTCTATAGTTTTTCAATAGTGCTATTTCGGATGGATATGCCACCACCTGCTGGACCCGATGGCGCATATAGTAGTGATCCTTATTGTACGCTAAGAATCGTGGGTTCGATTCCCACCCAGAGCAAATATTTATATGATGAAATGTGGTTTTGTTCTGTGTCTGGGTGTTAAATATATGTATTTAAGTAGTATATTTGTGATTCCTATGTTGTCTTGTGTCTGTAAAACAAGTGCTTTAAGCGACTAACTATCGAGTCAAGTCAATGTATGAGATGTTGAGGGATTTTATTATTATTTATTATCTGGCGGTTCTGGTACCTTAGTCGCCTCTTGCGACACCTGGTATAGGGGGAGATACTATTCTACTCAGCCCCACGGTTCAAGAAAAACTGTTAAAATCTTCAAATTGACTATTAATCGGATTGATTTCGATATTGGATGCCTTTTTTGACGTTTTCGCTTGCTTGACACACTGTACGTTTATATAATCGGATCCATCTTCGGAGGGATAAAGAATTGCTACTTTAAAGTTGTATTGCAAAGAAAAACAACGAGTGCCACATTTTCTAGTACTTTGTGATTTACGTTGCAATGTAAAAGTATTACATCTATAAAAGTTCAGTTATAGAGTGTCTACTGAAGAAATTACGTATTGAAACCGCCAGATGGCGCCAAATCTAAAGCAAAAAGCTCAGCTTACATGCACTTGGGCGTGGATGGGTAGCATCCTTGTTTCGAAGATATGCTTTCGATTACCACAACGCCTGCCCAGCGCGGCAAATCTGGACAAAAACATCGATGTTTGATATAATTGCAAATATTTTGAGAGACCTAAGTCCAGCAGTAGATATCCTGAGGCTGATTTGATGATGTTAAGTTAGAGCATAAGATCGATAATAGAATCATCATGGGTTCGATTCCTTCTCCAGCTTCATTTTCAATCATTATCATCATATCAGCCATTGTAAGTCCACCGTTGGACATAACTTCCAATCACCATTGGAAGCCTATTCAAGATAGGTGGTATTTTGCCCATAATTGCCGCTCTGGGCAAACGTGTTGGCAATCGCAGGGCGTAACTTTCACTACACTCTTTCGGGATGGATATACTGCCATCTGTCGGTTCTATACGTTAGTCGCCTCTTACCACGCCTGATACAGGGAAGGTACTATTCTTTTTTGCTTTAAATTTTGAAATTCTCAAACGTATTCAGCATTTTCACTCCATCAGTACACGACCTAAAACGCGTGACAATATGTCATAAGGAAGTGGTCCTAAAAACGCAATAAAAAGCATATGTTTACTAACAATTTTCCGGTTAACTTCGTGTGATGTTCGTTTAAGAGGCACATTAACAAATATCCCATATTTCGCCGAATTATGTTTTCTAATGTTTCTACGAAAATACAAAATGGCCTTCGTGTTTTGGTGCTAAAACCTTATTTCCTGGACAAGGTAACATTGGCTTTTACAGTATTTTACGTACTAAAATTTCATCCAGCTGTTTTGACCTGTGAACATAAGGTTATACATTTTTTTATACAACCTTCTTGTTGATTCCATACAAACATGTTCCTGATAATAACACAACACAAAAAGTACCATTCAATTTGGAGCAGTCATTCTAGAGTACATTTTCTGGTTAATTTTTATTTATTTGTCAGGTTTGTCAGTTTTGTACCCTCCTTATGAACGGAATTTTATTTTGCAAAAAACGTCATTCAGAATCTATAATTTTTATTTACAACCGGTCATCGAATGAGTCCATTCGAATGCAATCCAGCCCTCGTAAGAATATACGTTGCTACAAATCAATCATTTTATTAATTTAGAACTTTCAGGTTAACAGGACATTTTAGAAATAGATACAATTTAATATATAACGCTTTTTATAAATAACCTCAGTACAGTAGAAATGCTAGTGTTAAATAATAGAAACTATTTTTGCACTCACTCATTCACACTTTAAGGGATAATAAAAAAATAACACGAGTATTAATGTATCTTCATTAAGAGTCATGAAATAGACTTTTAATGAAGATACCTTTATACTAATTTTCATTTGAATAACTTTAAAAACTTCAGGGTTTTATACTAACTTTGCAACCTCGTTTTACTACCTTAGGGGTGAACTTTCTACATCCTTTCTTAGTGATACCCTACGTTATAAAAGGAATCCCTGTCTATAATTTCATGTTTTCAAGCCTTATAGTTTAGGCCTCTCGTTGATATGTCAGTCAACTTCTCCTTTGTTCGAATGAATACGAATGTTTTATTTAAAGAATTATCATCATAGTATCTGTACAACACCCATTTCTAGACATGAGCCTCCTCAAGAAAGATGGAATTTTAGGCAGGCGAATGTAGCTGCCCTCTCCCGTCCTGTTGCATTTGCGCAGTTTTAGGTAAATATAATATTAATGTTAAATATATGTATTGTAGTAGTATTTTTGTGGTTTCTCTGTTGGTTGTCTCAACACAAAAAATTAAACTAATCTCAGACTCGGATCAATGTACGAAACGTTAATTTATTATTTATTTTAGTTAAATAATAAACATTATAAGAATGAAATTATGCATCAATCTTTGATGGGCCCGATAGCGTAGATAATAGTAATCTTTTTTTTATACGCCAAAGGTCACCCAGTCTACATCACTCAGAGCAAAATATGAATATTTATCTTTTTTCTGTGTCTGTGTATTCATATATACCTAATATCCGTAACACAGGTAAATTAAGCTACTTGTCTGGGAGTCAGGTGTCGTGTAAATATTAATGATCAAACCTTTAGAGATTATCCTCAAGAACAAGAATAATCTGATGTCTTAACTTCGTAATATCTTAAAGATATATTTCGCAACACTACCGGAGAGTGTCCCACAACAAAGCATCGTTATGTTGATAGTCTCACTCCTGCACCTGGGTCCTCATTAATTTCGCTGCGTTATTCGACAGATGCATGCAGTATGTACGAATATGAGTATTGCAGACATTGAAGTCCGTGTGTCTATCTAATCTACTTGTTAGGGTAAGTGTGCTGGCAAACGCAGAGCGCATCTTTCCCGATGGAGATGCTACTGCCCATCCCTACCCTATGCATTTGAGCTACATTGTTTGTGATAGATATACCGCCATCTGTCAAGTCTCAAATGCACAGAGCGGAGATGGGCAGCAGCAATCCCGTCACGATTGCTGCGCTCTGCGATTACCAACATTTATTAGCGATAGCGATTACAACGCGTTTTATTTAACTTTAAAACTTTTTAGTACATCTTAAGAACGGTTGCCGCAATGTAACCGAAAAGTGGAAAAAAATTTAAAAGTCATATATACCCGTTTTAAAGCCGTTATAAGAGTAGTCCTATCATAAATTGTGAACGTCTAAGCATTAGAAAACACTTTATTAAATGTTAAACCAAAGTTTAAAAGCCGTTAAACGTAGTTTTTATTATAAGCAGAGAACGCATAAATATTAGAAAACATTATCATTAGTCACAGTTTTGAGTGGCGTGATGATGATGGGGTTTCTGGACCACCTGAGGCCTCGTTTGCAAACTTTGTACTTGCACGTTGTACGAGTGCGAGTGGGTGCGAGTTTTGTACAATATTTTTGGGGCCATTTTATCTGGCATAATTTTTATACTTTTATGTGTTAATAAAGATTATGTGACACTATATTTCTTTAATATAGGTTGATTAGAATGGTTGATTAGAATCACGTTCCTGCGGTTTTAATCAGATTGCCAGTCCACCTTGTGGATGGTTGTGGTCTCCATTCCAGAAACTTACGACTCCATCGTTCATCGGTTCTGCGTTCTAAGAGCTATATATACTTTGCATCATATTTTTGAAAATAATTTTGTATACATTACTAAGGTTTCATGTATAAAAAGTATATGATATGGAATCAATCTACAAATAAGAAAAAAAAATTTTTGTTTGACAGCTGTCATTAGCTGTAACTAAATGTCTAACTAATCGAATTTGTTAGAAATATTTTTATCAATATTTCACTATTTTAATCGAATGCAGTTCAAAACTTTATTGTTTTTTTTGCCATACACTCATATTTTTCTAAATTAAGAAGTATTCAACGTTTTTACCTATCTCATTTTATATCTGCCAGTGATGGTCCTATATAAATTGCTTAGTTGGTAGAAACATACAGACAGTGTAAGACTAATAAATAAATAAAAAATAAATAAATTCCCACAAAATTTCATACATTGACCTGATTTCGTGATAAGTCGCTTAAAGAACTTGTGTTACAGACATCAGACAACAGAGGAATCACAAATATACTACTTAAATACATATATTCGACACCAAGTCACAACGAACATAAATGTTTGTCCTGGGTGGGGATCGAACCCACGACCATCGGCGCACAAGACAGGGTGCCATAGGACCCTTCAAAAATATATTAAAAAAATGTATATAATTTTATTAATTGTTATTTACTACTATTTGTATAAAAAGTAACAAATAACCCACAACATAAACCTAGTTTTACACTCAGATCATGATATTAGTTCTAGTATCATGACCTGGCTGCGGGATAAGTAATCGTACGTCATACGATAGAGGAATCATAAATATTATACATTAATACATAATTAACACCCAGACACAGCACAAATAAATATATTAATCATATAAATGTTTGTGGGTGATTACCGAACACGACCCTCGGCGCACAAGACACTTTACGCATTGCCCTAAAATACTCTCTCAAATTTAATAACCACAACTATGACACCAAGGTCAAATAATGCACTCATAAAACCTTTATTTAGCCATTGTTTTGCATATAAGTCATAATGTGTCGCCGTCGCGTCTTCATAACTCCAGCTTTACGGCCAGATCACAGGCGGAGACGGCGGTTTTCCTAGTTTATGGTTATGCACATTACCTTTATTGCATCTTTATGAGTTTGCTGTATACATTTGGGGTGCTTTTGTTAGTATGCGGTACTAGTTTTAAAGGAGATCTTTTAGGCATTTTAAGCATGATATTTAGATCATATCTAGAGGTTACTTTGAATTAGATTTAGTCGGTATATTCATCCGAAACACAAACCCTTGTCTCCCATAGAATGTACTTACTACATGTTTATGGCGTTCACTCATCACCAACACAACATTTTATATAAAGGAGCCACCGTCCCTCAGACGTTTTGCGCTGCTTTCGAGGACCAATACCGGTGCAAGCACCAGATTAAGCCGATCTTGTCGATATCCATTACTATTAACATCTAGTTCCCCGTAGAGTGAAGTTCACCGCCTAATGTCCGGAGCTGTAAAGTCGCTCACCACTCGTGGTCACAATCAACTTCTCACGATATGCATCTTCGTTCGAGTAACTTCGGATAAGCAGATTCCTTCTTTCCGGAAAATCCGGAGCTGTACCACACGCTCACATCTTGATGCAATTGCGTATGTGTAATTCAAATGCAACGGGGGTGGTCCGGGTGGTGGGTGGTAGTGTGAGCAGTTGCCAGCTATTGGAAGTCCATTGCTGGACATCTATCTCCCCAAGACAGGGGCAATTTTGCTTATAGTTCCATGCTGGTTAAGCGTGTTGGCAATCGCAGAGCGCAGCTTTTGCGACGGGGATGCTACACCCTATGCATTTGAGCTACAAAGTCTCGAATGAATGGTATATTAATTTGTAGGTTCTGGTACCTTAGTCGCCTCTTATGATACCTAGTTCGGAGGAAGGTACATTCTAATCTGCCGGTACCTCACTACCTTACAAAGATAGCAAGACTATTTCTTATCTTAAGTCAGAAAAACTGGTCCGAACTGGATGGTTCAATAACACTAGAGCCTAAATAAGTAACTGTAAATTCTCTTAGTGTTTTATAAATAAATAGAATGCCTTAGCGTTTCGCAACTTTTTTAAAGATTTGTTGACTGGTAAGGCCGAATTTCATTACATTCTTTAGCATGTCGTGGGGCACCAGAGTAAAATATTACTTCCCCCTATACTTGGGTATATTTAGCTCAAATGCATTAAGAGGGGTTGGGCATTGCACCTCTTGCGATTGCAACCACGCCTTTCCAGCGCGGCAATTATGGGTAAAATTCCGTCTCCTTTGGGTAGGCCTATGTCTAGCAGTAGACATTCTACGTCTACTATGATGATAACGATGTGATATATTTTTAATTAACGGTACTAGCTTGGATAAAATACATACTGATGCTGTTTTATTGTGTCCCTAAAAATGCACTAAACAATGCTTATTTTTCTTTCGCCATTTCAGGTTCATTGGAACCTACAGTTACTTGGTTACTTTGTTGGAAGAGCCCGCGGTAGCCTTTCAACTGGGATGTATCGATCTTGTTTAAGGAGGAGTTTGTAGGTTTTAAAGTTAGTCTACAGCGTAATCTGGAATTTGTCGCTTTCATGTTAATCTTTTAATATTAAGCTGAACACCTCGGTACCTTTTTTAGGATTCAAGGAAGCTATAGACTTCCTCTTTATCTATAGTTCAAGCTATTCTTATGCTAGATAACATCAGAATCGGGTTAACAGTCAAGCCATGTATGTTTTACAAATATACAGACACGACTGCATCTTTGACCACGTGGAGTTCACTTTATGACGGATCACTTTACTATCTTGTGCGCCAGAGGTCGTGAGTTCGTTCTCATCCTGGTACTAACATATGATGAATATTTGTGTTTGTTTATGCATTGTTGTAGTTGCTTTAAAAAATCACACAAAATGTAGTGCAAATTTCTTTTTGACCTAACCTGAATTTACTCGGACCTAAGTCGGTATGTACGGGTATACAACAACAGAGGTATCTCAAATTGAATACGTAAATATATCTTTTTAAAACCCAGACACAGAACAAATACAAATGCTCATCACATAAATGTATGATGTTATCCTTAATGGGGATGGAACCTACGACCTCTGGGGTGTAAGACACAATTAAACCGGCCAAACTACAAAACTTAAGTCTTTGTTATCGCAGTGCCTTACGTTCATCCGAACCTTCAATTTCTCAGCTACTTTGTAAGAAGTTGACGCGGCGGCTATATTGTTTCACGACGGCTCGGCGGATTGAGCTACTAGATGCTAGTAAATGTAAATTAAAATCTAAGTAATCTTGGAGTTTATTGCTTTTTCCGACAGTATTGGTAGACTCAAGTCTGATAACACTCTGATAAATTGGATGTGGGTTTAAGTGTTGGCAATTTCATTGTTCGGTGAAGTTCGGTGCAAGTTCGATGAATTCGCTATAGGACTCATTATTTAGCTTTTATTGTGCCTGCCCATAAGGCAGCCAATTGTTACCATACCATATTACACACAATAAATACTAACGATTGATACGACGAATACTAACGTTTTCAACACTGTATGGAACAAGTCCATAGGACAGATTAGGAGTACAACTCAGTGTGAACTAAATTTTTTTTTAATTTAAATTTAGCCTTTATTATTTTTTAAGGCTCAGTATATTCCAGAAGACCAGGCAGGGCGTCAACAAACGTCGCAGTACCCTGCTGAGACGTAGACTTACATAGTATACTACGACTATAATAAATGATTTCAAATCTCAATAGAATAAATGTCAAATTTCATACGAGTAGATACCAAATCTCAACAGAATAAACGTTAAATGTCAACAGTGCTAAGAAATAGGCTAAAAATTCAGTGTCTCAGACATTTTGCGACGAAAATCTGCCAGAAATATAATTTTGGCATTGGAAGATGTCAAATAAATACCAAAAGGAACTTAACGAGATTACGCACATTGATAACATGTTGTGAAAATGGAAGGATGTATGAACAATTCCTGATATTTTACTAAGAAATATTTATGTCATTCTGTCGATCGAATCGAATAATTAAATTAAGTAAAAAGGTGATAAAGAGAAGGCTAAGTAGCTTCAACATCATTATCATCATCATCATATCAGCTATTCAAAGTCCACTGCTAGACATAGGCCTCTCTAAGAAAGAGGCAATTTTGCCCATAATTTCCAGGAAATCTTTGGGGTAGCCTATGTTCAGCAATAAACATCCTACGTCTGTCGATTCATGTTTTGGTTTCATTTTAAAGTACATACTATAAATAAAGAGCGTTTATCTGTTAACATAGACAGTATAGCTTTATATATAAAAGGTTTTTTAAATTTAGTTATATAATGTAATATGAAAATAAGCTTTTTGATTAGCTAACTGACATATCAACACAGGGCCCATAAGGTTTAAAAATTTCGGGCTCCTTTTATGGTGTAGGGTAGTGTGAAGACAGGACTTTTGAAAATTGGCAGAAAAAGAATGAAACTTCGGTGTTTTGAAGTTATTTGAATAAAATTCAGTTTCAAGGTTCTTGAATGGAAAGTCATAAAACACATTGCGTTCTGTTTTCTGATTTTGAAAGTTTTTTAATAAAGTATAATATTAGGGTTATAAGTACTGATTATTATTATTGCCGATGTCCCTTTTAGTGAATTTAAATAACTGGCATTTAATTCGACTTACTTCGTATTTATTATTTATATAGGGACCGGAATTTCACGGGTGAAACCGCTTGGCGCTGCTAGTCATGTATAGACAAAACACTAAAAACCATTAACCATTTGAATAATACCTCCCCTTTTTCAGTACAAACGGATCCACAAAGTGACCCTAAATTGTATTTTGGCTTCCACGAAAGCGGTTAAAATTATTCTCTCCTATTTCAGTATAGAAAGGTTGCAAAAGGTAAAAATAATATATTCGTTCCGCAAATTCGGCCAGACCTAACCGATGAGTTACGGCTGCTCCTGGAGGAATTATTCCAGGAATTAGCCTTAAAATCGCTTCTATGTGTCGGCCATTTTGTTTCTAATGTTAACCTTTTCATTTATTTACCGCCAAAATATGAACTGGTACTGGCTGAGTAGAATAGGCTAGGTGAATTTGGCACTCAAACTTTTATTTCTTTCTTTGATAGATTTAGGTATGTAGTTGATTGCAGTATAATTATAATGATAATTTTGATTTAAAAATAACTTTTTTTTTTCGTAAGAAACCAAAAACAAAAAATTGAAATAATATAATGTTGAAACCTTGCAATTAAATTGAAAAGTCACCCTTTTTTATATTTTTACGCGACTTGATTAAACACTTACGCGTTCATTACTCATAATACAACTACTTTTTTAAGGGTCTTGAAACGCGGTTTTTTAACTTTTTGTTCGACGTTTTGCTTAACTTTCGGCAATCGTTCTCAAAAAGTTTCGATATGAATTATCGTATAATTATATATTGATCGTATAATGGTCTGTTGGACTTGATGATTACTACGAACACTTAAGTTGCGACTAAACTACCACCATAGAAGTTTGTAGAGAACCATTTTTCGTTATTGCAGTTGCTTAGTCAATTTAATTAATGTTGTAATCGTCTATTTCATAAAGCGGAAGTTGTAAGTTCAAATTAAAAAAAAAAGATTTTTTTCAATTGTCAACTTCTGTTCAACTACAGACTAAAATTCTATTACTAAAAACCTCCAGAAACATGTCTTAGTTATTTTTAGTGCTAGCATTTATCATATAGAGAATCAATTTGGAGGCCAAATTAGTTCTATGATAAGAGAAGTTTGTCTTTTTTCCTAAACACAAGAAATCCAGAACAAACTACTTACGTTTTCCTTCGTATTGTTGAGGATTTTTTCTTTATAACGGCTGAAAACTGTGTTATTATTAGTATATTAATGTCAAAATACTCACGACTTTTTTATTAAGTAGATTCTAAACATAAATATAATATTAATTAATTCTATTATTTTTTTACTCAAAATGTTACTCCAATTTTATTCATTTTTAAATATTCATGTATTTTAATGGATTAGCAATATTTTTATGTTCTACATTTATGATATCACATTTGAAAATAGTTGATGATTAATTACAATTTTACTACCGCTTTATTTTAGCTGATTTAAGCTATACATTTAGATAAATATTCTTTGTAGATGCTCTCCAAAAAGTCAATATCGTCTTTTCGTGGAACGGATCTAGACTTGAGCTGGTTTCCGATTTCCAGGTAGGCTTGGTCTTGCAACCTGTATGGTAGCCACGTCACGCCCAAGCTCTCATCAGGTGTTGGGTTCCTGTAATGTTGTATTATTTAACGCTACTTTAAATTTGCTTTTCAGAAACTGAACATGAAATCTCCAGTTGAACTGGAGTAGAAGAGCATTTAAAAAAATGTTTCTCCTGGGTAGGGATCGATCTGGAACGTGCCGTGAGGTACTGGCAAAGTAGAAAGTAGTACCTTTCCATATACCAAGTCGGCATAAGAGGTGACTAAGGTACCGATACCGACAGATGACGGTATATCCATCCGAAACAGCGCAGCTTAAACCCTACAGGGTGCGATGCTGCACTCTGCAATTGACACCACGCCTGCCCAACACGGCAATTATGGGCAAAAATTCCCCTATCTAGGTTCAACAGTGGACTTTCTATGAGGAATCAAACCCATTACAGTCTGCGCTATCGGTTATCAGATATACAATGTAAAACCATTACTCACCCGAACTTAGCGAAGTTAGTCCATAGCTTCGTAACGGTGTCTATTAACTTGAACTCCTCGGAATCCATGTCAAGTTTTTGGTTCAACATTTTAGCTGGGAATAAATACATCAAATCATCAGCATGGCACGTCATAATTCTATCCTTGATCAGTCCTTTCAAGCCTAAAATGTTGGCGATTTGATTTCGGCCAGTTTTACAGGAAAACTCGTATAAGTAGGTTTTATTATTACTTTTCACAGAGAACTTGGTGAATTCAATCACACCATGGATGAAAAAGTCGTAGGACAAATACCTCAGGATGTCTCCAATATCGTTAACTGTGATCGGACTTTTTTTTATGAAGTGCTTCATGAATTTTCTACCGATTCCCAGAAGTTCAGTGAACGGGCGGTTGAGTGCGATCTGTTTGGGCACGTACAGGTCGAGGTAAGTGTTGAACGCGTGCAGTAACTGTTCAGCGCTTGTACGCACGTCTATCGCAAACGCTATCAAACCTTCATGTTCAGTATAGCCCGCCATTATATCTACTCCCGCGTGCAATCCCCCTTCTCGCAATGCGTCAAAAACATCTCCATAGAAGAATCTCTCGTTGTTCCCGAACTGTTTCTCACTGACTATACCAAAATCTATTTCGTATGGTTTTCTTGATAGTGTTGTAGGTAGATGTAAGTCTACAAACGCTTCTACCGGCTGGGTCACGAAAAAATCGTGAAGCTCTTTGTCATCGTCGGTGTACATGCCTAATTGTCGTGCCAACGCTAAAGCAGTCTCCCGAGGCGCAGATCGATGGGCCCAAAAACAGTTAGCCGATCCACTTTGAAGGACGGCCCGCTTGAACAGACCTTTTGACATAGGAGATAGTAAGTGAAACGACACGCTCGCTCCGCCAGCACTTTCGCCGAATATCGTCACATTGTCGGGATCTCCGCCAAAGCTGTTGATATTTTTCTTGACCCATTTTAATGCGAGAACTTGGTCTTTCATACCCGCGTTACCAGGTACATCTTCAGTCTCTAGGGAGAGGAAACCTAGTGGTCCTAACCTGTAGTTGAATGTAACAAGTAGAACTCGGTGTCTGATAAGGAATTCTGGGCCGTAGACGTTGTCGTTGCCGCTGCCCCATTCAAATCCTCCGCCATGGATCCAGACCATAACAGGAAGGGGGGTCTCCGGCTCAAGCTGTGGAGTATATACATTGATGAACAGACAGTCTTCACTGCCCACCAATTTTGCTCCATCGAGCATCTCCCGTTGATAACACATTGGTCCGAACTCTTTTGCTTGATACACTCCATCCCATGGTTTTACTGGCTTAGGTGCCTGTAATAGATATTATGCTTGTGAAAATGTAAGAAAGAAATAGTTTAAAATGGTTAGTATATTACGTTGTTCCGGGTTGAAGGGTGAGAGAGACTTTAAAATTACTGGATATTGTGACATAACATCACTACACACGATCGTATTGATTACACGGACTATATGCCAGTTAGCTAACTTAGTAAATATACATAAAAACAACATAGTGCAAATATATCGTTTAGTTGGAAACTTAGACCTTATATATTAACACGAAGCACTGCATTCACTGCCAAGGATTATAAATGGAAAGGTTTTTCACAACTGCTGCGCTGGGCTGGTGTAGAAGCAAATACGGAGATTTGACCTTCGCAGGTTGCGTTACTTCGGTTCCCTTACAATTCCTTTCAGCAGTTTTGTAAACCTCCTTCAAAACCAAAAAGATCTTCCTATTTCCGGTCTAACAAAATCGCGCCATCTTATCGACGTCATATTTAATGACGTAATATTTTTTATCCAAATAACTACGAGTTCAATTAAATATCAACAGACATACAATCAATTTATTCAAAGCGTTTTGAAACACGTGCCGTGAGGTACCGTTAGAGTAGGTTGGTACCTTCCCCTGTACCGACAGAGCCTTTACCATAGGCAGACTTCATATAAAGGTTGTCTGCTTTAGTATCTCACTCTCATCTATTTCTACCGCCAAACAGCAGTTCCACCGCAACAGTGTTCGTTTTGTTGTATTTCGGTTTGAAGGGTGAATAATTACGAATTATTTGTAATTTTGGAGCCTATTATATTATATATAATAAGCTCCAAAATTACTGAACTGATTTCAGAATTATTTCACTCATTTAAATGTACATTCTATTCATAGAGTAATTTATACTTACAAAAAAGTAATCCCTACCGAAAATAGATATATGTAAACGAAATTAGTATTTCTGTACGTTTGTAACAAATGATAAAAAAAAAACTATGGGAACAATTTTGAAAACTTTCATTAATACAAAAATACATTATCAGCAAATTACTTCACGACTAACAATATAAACGAGAATTTGTGAGTATGAGTACGCATGTTTCCTATTCTTTGAAGCCGAAAAAGCTGTTTAAATGAAAAATCGCACAGGGGTTATGTATCTTTCGACTTTCGACTTAGGTGGGTCGCAGGGTCGTCAGTCGTCGATTCCCACTCACAGCAAATATTTATATGGGGATATTTATATTTGTTCTGTGTCTAGGTATTAAATATATGTATTTAAGTAGTATATTTGTGATTCTTCTGTTGCCTGGCGTCTGTAACACAAGTGCTTTAAGCGACTTTCCACGGAGTCAGGTCGTTATATGGGATGTGGATCCGTCATTGGAGATCCACTGCTGGACATAATTTGCATTACTGGGCAAGCATGTTGGAAATCGTAGAGCGCAGTTAAGCAGCATTCGCGAAGGGGACGCTGCTGCCCATCCCCGCCTTGTGCATACGAGCTACAATGTTGCGGATGGATATACCGCCTTCTGTCGGTTCTAGTACCTTAGTCACCTCTTACGACTCCTGGTACAGAGGGAGGTACTATTCTACTCTGCCGGTACCTCACGGGTAACGGGATTATGAATACTCTAGAGTAACACATAGTCTTCTTTTAATTTCATTTTCTTTTTATTTTTTACTTAAGAATTGCGATGAAATTTTGCACAGCTGTCATAAACTTAGACTTCTTCTCGTAATAACAAGAGATCCTCAGGGATGAGATATGAACAAAAAAACTTCACGCACGTGAAGTGCGTTTACGTGCCCGATGGCGCAGAAGGGTTATGGGTTTGATCTCCACCCAGAACAAATGTTTATGTGATGATATTATTAGATAAAACATCCAGTGCTGGACATAGGCCTCCCCAAGTAATCTCCAACAGAACCGGTTGTATGCGGCATGTACTCAGCGCGATACTGCGGCTTTAGTCAGATGTCTATCATGTGGGTGGACGCTTGCCAGTACGTGGTCTCCATTCCAGAACGTTCCAAGTTGACTTTGATGTCCCAAGAAGGCTTCCCACGGGTGTGTTAAGGATAAAGAATAGTTATTGTAGGTTATTCCTATTAAAGAGACATGTGCCACCGCAGTCATTTTTGTTGACCTTTTTAAAACATACAACAGTACAGTACCATAGGCGGCCTTTTTGCATAGAGCGATCTCTTCCCGGCAACCTTGGACAGAAAAGAAATACAACAATAATAAGGCAGTTTGAGGTGCATAATAAATTAAACAAATGTATAAATATAAACAATCAACATATATAAAGGAAAACATCCACCAACACCACACACCACACTCACACACACACACACATGCATACATACGATACATACATACACATACGGAAACACACAAAAAATAATAATAATAATAAAATAAAGAGAAAAATATAAAACGAATAATATGCAAGCAACAACTACAATGATAGGTAGTACTCCTATTCCATATAGTAAATGGTGAGAATATATATATATATGCGATGCTATGCGAGTACAGCTATTTAGGGGTAGAAATACAATATACTCATGCCAGACAATCCATGAGGGTTAGACTTGCCATTTTGCACAAGGGTTCCTATTATAACGTAGAGGAGTAAGAAGGCGGATTTCTGAAATTTTCCCTAGAGGAGGGTAAAACGGGGGTGTCCCCTACGTTATAATAGGAACCCTTGTGCAAAATGGCAAGTCTAACCTTTATAGTTTGTCTGGCATGAGTATATTGTATTTCTACCCTTAAATGGTAGTGCTCGCATGGCTGTGTTCCAGTTTGAAGAGCAAAAACGACATAGTCTCTAGAGTTCGCAAGGATGACGACACGCTAGTGATATCTTTGTGTTGACTGTGGTCACGGTTACCTTCAAGCGGACCGTATGCTTGTTTGCTGACTTCATAATAGATATGCAAAATAGAAATTGTAGAGATTCCTTAATCATATGTAGCCGTAACAGCCGCTTTTTTATAAAGTTTTTAAATAGAAGCTTACTAAATAACTTGTTTGTTTACGACAAAACAAGTTTTTGTTGCGAGACGTGTTATAATAAGCATTTAATATTTTTAACAGAACAGTTTTTGTTTTTGTTTTGTAGTTTGCCAAGTTGACTTTGATGTCACATGTAGGCTTCGCACGGGTGTGCTGAGGATACAGAATACTTATTGTAGGTTATTCCTATTAGATAGACATATGCCACCGCAGTCATTTTTTTGACCCCATTTTGCAATATATATATATATTGTATAAAAAGGAACAAAGGTTAAGCCACTTGCATAGCACCAGAACCCTGTATATCTTAATGCTTAATGCTTTGCGATTGGTAGTGGCGCAAGCGAAGCAAGCGGAGCTGCAGATTTATTTCGGCTATTTTTTATTTTCGGTAAATTAACAAGCAAATGGAATTGGGCGAAAAATAATCCGAATATCTGATATGTAACCGGATTTAGCTACTGACCTTGTACTTATATATTAAGATGTTGGGAGAATCTATTTATATGCAGATGTGCCTGCGGCTTTGTCTGCGTGGAATAGTGATTTTGGGCAGCATAAGGTATCTACTTTTTCACCTTTTTGTCACATTTTTTATTGATGCTCCGCTCTTATTAGTCTCAGGGTGTTACGAGTATTATATAAGCCTAAGTTACGCCTCACTATATCAACTATCTTCCGATGAAACTTCCATCAAAATTAGTTCACCCATTTCAGAAATTACTTCGAATAAACAGACATACAGATAAGATTATATTATTTTTATTATATATGCCGTGATTATAGCATATGGAAAACATTCAGTTGTTTTAACATAACAAACAGACATTCCCATTATATATATATATGTATGCTGATATTGGGTGATATTGATTAAAGTTTGCAACAGTATACATCATATATATTAAAGTAAAAAGTATAATTCAATAATAAATTTCCACAACATCACACACATTGACCAGATTTCACGATAATTAGCTTAAAGCACTTGCGTTACAGACATCAGACTGCAGAGTACAAATATACAACTTAAATACATATATTTAACACCTAGGCACATAAAAAAAATGAAATCATCAAATGAGTATTTGTCTTGGGTGGGGATCGAACCCACAAAATTTGGCGCACAAAACAGGCTTACTACCATATACGTAAACGGGCCTGTTATTATAAAATATGTAGAAGCTATCAATCAATTTACAATACTCCGACAGGGCCATGCCGATACTATATATACTAATATTATATATTATATAATGTAATATTAGTAAATAAATGTGTAATATTAGTATATAGTATATATATACTAATATTACACATATTAGTATATATATACAAAGATGTAAATATGAATAAAAACAAAATTGGGCCTAAAACGTTACCCTGCGGATGCCTTGCTTATCCTCCTCTAGGCTGAGGAGTATGTGATTTCTTACCCTTTTACTTTATTAATGACAACATGTTATTGTCGGTTGGGTAACAATATCCAATGTAGGGCAGATCCTCGGTTACCAGTCAGTTTATAATATAATAATAATAACTAGGAAGCCATTTCCTTACTGTTGTTTTGCAAGTGTATTTATTCATGTCAAGAATATCTATTTCTTGGTTAATTTTATTATAAATAAATGGTCCTGTAAAATTTAGAAATCGCTGTGCGAACCGCGTACGACATGGCTGATGTATATTTTGGAAATCCACATACCTTCGTCTACTATGAGTTAGTTTATGTTCAGGTTCAGTTTATGCTGTTTGAGAATAAGTTCTTGGTAGTACAATTGTCTCACTGTTAAAACTTTGCTATGTATATAGAGTTTTGAGGTAGGGTATTTAAAGGGTAGAATGTACATAACTTTGAGCACTGATCTCTGTGCCCTTTCTAGCGGTAACATATTCGTTACTTAAAATTGTTGTAAGCCTTTATAACAAAGTCAAAGGCATCTGATGGGTCGAAGAACATATTTGTAATAAATGTTTTTATTAATGTTTTTTTATTAAAGCGGATCGACATACATTCCGCGTAAAAGCGTCACTGCTGACTTGAAGATATTATGTAATAATTTCACTGCCTGTCTCACCATCCAGGCCGGAACACAGCATTGCGAAAAATAGATGAGAATGAAAACCATTGCATTTTTACCGCGGGTAAATAAAGGAGAGTAGATATGGGATACTTTGTGATAAACACAACATCATGCATTAACAAGACTTAGAGATATATAGCATTGCAATATAAATCACAAATATAACACTCAAATACATATTTAACACACAAACACAACGAACAAAAATATTTATCGTATAAATGTTTGTACGGGGTGGGGATCGAACCGTGTATCGTAACAGGCGACTGAGGTGTAGTTGCCTGAAGCAGTGTTGCCTAAATGCTATGGCATTCCCGTCACGAAGCTACGTCCTGCAATTGCCACCACGCTAGCCCAGCGCGGCAATTTCGGGCGAATACTCCCTGTCTTAGGAAGGCTAATGACCAGCAATGGACATTGGTGTTGACTTTTAAAGCAGCCTTGATGATGATGATAAATTAGGAAATAGTAAACTCACCTTAAACCGTAGGTTCCCGGTCGGCGGTTCTGCGTATCGGATCCCTTTAAAACTGTAATAATTATTTCCGAATGCATTATCCACTTCATCCCCTTCCAGTAATCCATCGCTGATCTTGACTAATATCATTGTTACGTATTTTAAGTATTAATAGACACTTGAAGTGAGACGACGTTCAGCTACAGACAACACGTCTATCCAAATCGTACAATTGTTAACAACTGATGAACTATACTGTAATGAGTGGTTTTAAGTAGTACTTGTCATTGTCAAGGCTATATTATCGTTGCACGTGCATTTGTTCTGTGGGCTGTTCATTTCCTGTCTGCGTTTTTACTGGAAAATTACATATGGAGCAATCCATAAATTACGTGACACGATAAGAGGGTGGGAGGATCCCGACGCGACGTGACGTCAAATTTCAGTATAGTGTTGAAACACGAACCTTACAGTATTAACAAAAAACTCAAAAATATTTGCAACTTGTTCTATTGGTGAATTGCAGCACTCACTGACTCCTAAGCGTCCTTCACTACTTAGTATTAAAAAAAGTCGCTTTCTGCATGTGAGCTTTCATCTATAAAACTACGCAACCGATTTTGAAACAGTCTTCTTAATAGATTCAGACATTCAAGAGGAAGACTTTTATGTATGTATACATAATATAATAGAAAATCACCGATAATTTTAGACATTTTTAATATGAAGTTATAAATAATCATATTTCTAAACCCACCCGAAATGATTTGTTAAACCACCCACCCGATTTTTTAAACCCGACGAGATAGACCAAAATGTAGTACAGTATAATGTACTGCATTTTGTAATTACAAATATAAAATTGAAAAATACGTGATGTTACACGAGGAAGGGGGGAACCTCAGAAATGTGGCCAGCTGTGAAAAGGCCGGGGGAGAGGTCACAAAATCATGAAATTCGTGTGACGTAATTGTGGATGGTCTATATGCGTGGTCCAATCTGCTTCACTAACCCCGAGTTAGTTCCCAATATCTAACAAAGCGAGTGTTATAGGAACCTTTATCACCAATATCACCAGTTTTTCTTGTTTCAGATTCAACTGAAGTTGCATATGCAAGTATATACGGTATATATATATATATATATATATATATATAACTAATTTTAACGTGACTTTTACTGGCAGATAGCTGTTTTTATAACATGTTACATAAGCCCTGCACTCCTAAGATGAATTATTAATAACAATTAGAACCGAGTACCAATAGAAAAGAATAGTGCTTCCCTCTGTAACAGGTGTCGTAAGAAGCCTCCATATCCTTCCAAAACAGCGCAGTTCATATACAGCATGGTGGGGATTTGCAGCAGCATCACCGTTGCAAAGCTACGCTCTGCGATTGCCACCACGCCTGCCCAGCGCGGCAATTATGAGCAAAATCCCCCTTTCTGCTAGACAAAGGCCTCCTCTTTTTACTTTTTATTTTATTATTTTTATGTGTCTAAAGACCAAATAGACGACATTGAAAATGAAACACACAGATTATAATATATTCAGGTGTCTAGACAAATATTTAAATAATGTTTTTGACATAACAAAGAATATTTAAACATTACGTGCCACAGTTTTTATGCAGGATGGACTTCTTAAGTACTCAACTGGTTTAAATATTAAAGCACTTCTGTTATGGATATCAGGCAACAGATGTATCATAAAAATAATACTTAAATACATATCTTTAACTTTAACCGGCGGATTAGTAAGTTGAAGTGACACTGGGCAGGGCATTTGGTATGCAGAACTGATGGCCGATGGAGTCGTAAGTCGGTTCTGGAATGGAGACCACGTACCGGCAAGCGCAGCGTAGAGCGTCCACCCACATGATAGACAGACGATCTGACAAAAGTCGCAGTATCGCGCTGAGTACATGCCACATACAACTTGGCAGCCCCGTTTTACCCTCCTCAAGGGAAAATTTCAGAAATCCTCCTTCTACTTGCTCCCCTACGTAATAATAGGAACCCTTGTGCATAATGGCAAGTCTAACCTTTATATTTTGTCTGGCATGAGTATATTGTATTTCTACCCTTAAATGGCAGTGCTCGCATGGCTGTGTTCCAGTTTGAAGAGGCAAAAACGACATAGTCTCTAGAGTTCGCAAGGATGACGACACGCTAGTGATATCTTTGTGTTGACTGCGGTCACGGTTACCTTCAAGCGGACCGTATGCTTGTTTGCTGACTTCATAATAGATATGCAAAAAAGAAATTGTAGAGATTCCTTAATCATATGTAGCCATAACAGCCGCTTTTTATGAAGTCTTTTTTAAATAGAAGCTTACTAAATAACTTGTTTGTTTACGACAAAACAAGTTTTTGTTGCGAGACGTGTTATAATAAGCATTTAATGTTTTTAACAGAACAGTTTTTGTTTTTGTTTTGTAGTTTTCAAAGTTGACTTTGATGTCACATGTAGGCTTCGCACGGGTGTGCTGAGGATAAAGAATACTTATTGTAGGTTATTCCTATTGGATAGGCATATGCTACCGCAGTCAGTTTTCTTGACTTTTTTTGCAATATCAATATCTATTTATATCCAGATGTGCCTGCGGCTTCGTCTGCGTGGAATAGTGATTTTGGGCAGCATAAGGTACATTTTCACCTTTTTGCTACATTTTTATTGATGCGTCACTCTTATTAGTCTCAGGGTGTTACGAGTATTATATCAGCCTAAGTTACGCCTTACTATATCAACTATCTTACGATGAAACTTCCATCAAAATTAGTTCACCCATTTCAGAAATTACTTCGAACAAACAGACATACAGATAAGGTTATATTATTTTTGTTATATATGCCGTGATTATAGCATATGGAAAACATTCAGTTGTTTTAACATAACAAACAGACATTCCCATTATATATATATATATATATGTATGCTGATATTGGGTGATATTGATTAAAGTTTGCAACAGTATACATCATATATATTAAAGTAAAAAGTATAATTCAATAACAAATTTCCACAACATCACATACATTGACCAGATTTCATGATAATTAGCTTAAAGCACTTGCGTTACAGACATCAGACTGCAGAGTACAAATATACAACTTAAATACATATATTTAACACCCAGGCACATAACAAACATAAAATCATCAAATGAGTATTTGTCTTGGGTAGGGATCGAACCCACAACATTTGGCGCACAAAACAGGCTTACTACCATATACGTAAACGGGCCTGTTATTATAAAATATGTAGAAGCTATTGACTGCACAACACAATAGTTGTAGAAGCAAAGTTAGGAGTCCAGATGATGAATTTTATAGAAATTGGAGTCATTCGTAGATATAACTTTCAAATCCTTTATCGCAGATTTGGATTTCATAGGATGTACCTTTATCTTTTAAAATACGAGTTTCATGGCTTGAGTTAATTAAGGGTTTCATTTTATCTTAATCATTATCATTTTATTTATTGAAAGTCCATGTTGGCGATCGAAGAGCGTAACTTTCACGATGAGGATGCTACTTCCCATCCCTGCCCAGTGAATTTGAGCTGCACTGATTCGAATGAATTAACTGCCATCTGTCGGGTACCTTAGTCGCCTCTTACGACACCTGGTACAGGGGAAGATACTATTCTACTCTGTAGGTACCTCACGGATAAAAATCTTACTTGAGCACGAATCTTAAGTTTTATCGTAATCGTGGCTAATTAAAAGTTACTTTACTTTTTATTTTATTATTTTTATGTGTCTAAAGACCAAATAGACGACATTGAAAATGAAACACACAAAATATAATATATTCAGTTGTCTAGACAAATATTTAAATGATGTTTTTGACATAACAAAGAATATTTAAACATTACGTGCCACAGTTTTTATGCAGGATGGACTTCTTAAGTACTTAACTGGTTTAAATATTTTCTTAGCTTACTGTGTACACAGTTTGATCCAACTTAAAGAGAGTTAAGATAGTTTATATCTCAATTCAAAGTCGCAATATATTTTCATGATAAACATATGAGCATCGACCATATATGTCGGGTTAGGCAGTATGCTTGCAATAATAGTAACAATAAATGCCGGCACCGGCAGCGTATCGTAAGGTACCGGCAGTATAGTACCTCCCTTTGTAACAGGTGTCGTAAGATCCGAAAGGGGTACAGAACAGACAGGTGGCGGTATATCAATCCGAATCAGTTTATCTCAAATGCACAGGACGGAGATGGGCAGCCGCATCCCCATCGCAAAAGCTGTGCTCTGCGAAGGCCAACATGCTTGCCTAGAGCGGCAAAAATGGGCAAAATTCCCCCTCTCTTGCGGAGGCCTTTATCCAAACGTGGATATCCAATGGCACATATGATGAATGATTTGAAAGATTTTTTCTTGATAAAATGATGTATTGTATCATCAACGGCGATGTGTATTGTAGTGGAGATTTTTATTTTCAAATTTGTATATATGTACTTTATTCAAGTAGGTGCATCACAAGCACTTTTAAATTGCCAATTAAATAATAAGAATAGCGTTAGTATTTCCAATAGGATGAGATTATATGCATAATTATAGGTAATACAGATGTCCCTGATGACCCAAGGGATCTTAAAAGAAAATTAATAAAAACATATAGATAATTCAATTAAGCTCACCTTAAACCAGTCTGCCGCAACAAAAGAGTCTTAAAACTAAGTTGACTGCAGGAGTTGGTTTCCATTAATCTGTTCTGGCGTGAAAAAGATCACGTCGTCAACTTGGAGATGTCGACAATACTGTATTTAAAGAAATTAAATGTTTCTTTATATTAATAAAATTATCTTACTCCTCAAAAGTTGAACTTCGCTGACATGTGACATTGCAGTGATTGCAGCGACAGGCTACTCTTTATTCTGGTAATGTATACCGTTTTTAATGGATAAATACCTCCACCCGATAGCATAACTTTTATATTTATTATACCAGACCGACAACGCCGTCCCCGTGATAGTAATCGTCACTTTAGCTTATAGACGTTCGTAGTATCACAAAGATATCACTAAGGTATTGCTATTCTTGTGACTTGAACATAGCAATGCGAACACTGCTATTTGGCGGTAGAAATAGGCGAGAGTACCTCACTGCAGGCAGACGACCTTTTGTATGTTCTGTAAAAGGCTCCCCCGTCGCCCTATCGCTGCCACTCCTTAATCAAATACATTTCACACACATTTCTCTCGTAGAGCTACTGCTTGCGTTTGCCGGTATACACGGTGACTATTCCGTATTTACCGGCAAATGCTCCCTCACTAGTGCGGCCGGGTTGATCCTCTTTTGCAAAACTTAACTTCATCCGTAACAATGGACACCCAAGCTTAGGTCGAGCCTCAAAGGCGCCCGAGTGATCGCCAAAGATTCCGCTCATATCCCGTGAACCTTGCGGGGGGATTATAGGTAAACGCGCGGTCACCGCCGCGGGGTATGCAGATAAAATCAGTGGGGGGGGGGGGGGGGGGGGCATGGGCGTGGTTAATGGTAGTTGAAAAAAAAAAATTAATTCCTACCTACCTCGTCAAACGTCTATCTTCGCTGAAATGTGTCTTTTGCGTGGCAAAGATGATAGGCTACTCTTAATTCTGGTTATATATACCGTTCCTTAAGTATTATATGCTGTATGGTATCGGCAGATTAAAAGAGTACTAGATGTCGTGAGAACCGATAGATGGCGCTATATTCATCAAAAACAGCGTAGCTTAAATAAAACGGGACGGGGATTGGCTGCAGCATTCCTGTCACAAAACTACGCTCTGCAATTGCCACCACACCTGTCCACCACGGCAATTAAGGGCACAATTTCCCCTTTCTTGAGGAGGCCTATGTCTAGTAGTAGTTTTGTTTTTTACTTCTGTATTAATGTTTTTTTTTCCACATATTGTTTCAACCGCATTAAGTTGTAGAACTTTCATACTGACTTTGCACTCTCGTTTTACCCCTTGTGAATAAATTTTTAGAAAACATTTCTAAGTGCTTTCCTACGTATGCTTTCTTATAGTTCAGGTCCTGCGTTGATATGTCAGTCATTCATTCAGTCAGTCAGTCAGCTTCTCCTTTGATACATGTAGATAACATTAAATTCGGATCATAATTGTGTTGACAAGATATTACAATGATAAAATTACTCTTTAACAGCTTTATAACGCGTTTTATTCACATTTTTTGCTCGACGTTTTGATTACGTTGCGGCAACAGTTTTCAAGGTTGGTCTTAGTAGGTAGTTTTATTTTGAGAATTGAACGCGTAAATGTTTGAAAATATTAAGACATTATAATATTAAAAAAGATTATTTCTCACAAAGGGATCGTTACATGTATATTGATAACATATTATTCCATTTATTATGGACATGTTTTTTGTACACTAATATAATGATTGTCAGAAGAATGCCAAATGTAGTCTTTGCGATCGAGATCTTGGAGGGTTAGCATTATATCACTTATCGTCACTATACAAATGAAGTGTGGGCTCAATTTTAATTACTAGATAGTGTGTTTACTCAGGAATTAATTATTGATGCGCCCTCTACGATCATGTGTTTGCTGAGAGAACATTTTATGCTCATATTAATGTCAGGGTGTTTACCGTTTACGTTCAGGGTTTACGTTTAGATTCAAGAACATCTTTTGTCGATGTTCAGAAAAGAAATGTAGAATAGAATATTGAATTAAATAAACCCCGATTTAAGGCCGTTTTATTACGAAGAATATAACATGATTTTGTCTACACAACCTATGAAACCCTTAAAATTTTGGTAAAATGGTTGGATATCATTCCGAAAATAAAATAGATGGTGTTGAGCAATTTTAAAATATGCTATTGGCTAAAAGCTGATCGATAAAAGCCTAATCTGAACTTAATTTAAGGGGATAAAACGGACGTACAAAGTTAGTATGAACATTTTGCAACTAAACACAGGTGAAGCCACGGGGCGCTGCTAGTTTGTATCATGTTTCTTTCTTGTTTTGTGCATGTTCTGTTTATCTACACACGATTGTAAAGTTGTATTTAGTTCTAAAATTAATTATGGTATGATAAAGTAGATTATGGATTTTAATAAAACAAATACTATATATATATACACACACATTAGATTGCTTTCTATACCTGTCTTGATTTCTAGTGATGAAAATATAAATAACAACGTTACAATAAAACTACTTTATTAACAACTTCAAAATGCGGTTTATTTAACATTTTACATCTTTTGTTCGACGTTCCGGTTACCAGCAACCGATCTCAAGATTGATTGAAGACAAAAGATATTAGAAGAAAAAACTTAAATATACCGCGTTTTCAAGTTATTAAAAAGTAGTTTAAAATGTTAGAAAGTATAGCATTATCGACGTTAGATTAGTTAGAAAAGACGTTATAATAAGCCTCTCCTCCCTGTAGGTACCCTCCAATACTCGACCAAGGGAGGATCCTATGCAAACATAACCGCATCCGTAGGTCAATATTAGTCTGTCCGAACCGCAATGGTAAGTGCTTGATTTGCCTCGAGAAGCATCTGGGTCTGATATTTGCAATGTGCAAATTCAGCAATGCTTACCAGATTGAACCAATGTTGTTAATAAAAATCTGTGTGTATATATGTATGTGTGTATGTATAGTGTGTGTGTGTGTTGGTGTATGTAGGTATTATATTACATATTTTGAATGTTAATATGTATACATTAATTCAGTTTATTATGCCACATTATTGTTGTATTTCTTTCTGTCCAAAAGTTGCCTGGAAGAGATCGCTCTATGCGACAAGGCCACCCATTGTACTGTTGTGTTTTTTACTGTTATTTTAATGGTTCTTGCTGTTATTGGAGATTTGCTGGTAGTGCGTTTTTATTCAATTGATATTTAGATCAAATTATTCAAGAGTATAGTTTGTTTGTATAATATATGCATAATATAGGAGAGAAACACTAATAATTTTAGAGTTTTCTTTTTCTTATGATCATCATCATCATGATACCAGCCATTGAAAGTCCACTGCTAGACATAGGCCTTTCCAAGAAAGAAGGTCTTTCTGCCCATAATTACCGCGGTGGGCAAACAATCGCACAGCGCAACATTCGCGATGAATGATGCTTTTCCCACCATGCCATTCCCACCCTGTGCATTTGAGCTGCACTATTTGCGATGGATATACCGCCATCTGTCAATTCTAGTACTTTAATCGCCTCTTACAATACCTGATGCAGTGGAAGGTACTATTCTACTTTGCCGGTACCTCACTGCAAATATGTATGTATAAGTTTTCTTATGTGATGTCGTAAATAAACACATTTATTGCGCTTACATTGCAAATGCCGACTGAACCCGACGAGATAAATAAAAATAATGTACTACAGTATTGTACACATTGAAACGGTCGACAAGAAGCCCAGCATGGCATATGTCTATATATATTTATTTATTGAACTTTATTGCACAAAATATTACAAAATGTTTAAACAGCGGACTGAGTGCTATTATTTCCCAGTCAATCATTACACGAAACAGAAAAAAATATATATATCGTGGTGCAGAAAATATATATGTAAAGAAATAATATTTCTTTAATTTTTGAACGACATTGAATGACATTGACAACTGACAAGCGCTAGAGTCTGAGGTCAATGGTCAGTTGAGAGCTTATGGAAAAAATAGCATTGTATTAAATCACAATAATCTAATACAATGCTATTCTTTCCATAAGCTCTCAACTGACCATTGACCTCAGACTCTAGCGCTTGTCAGTTGTCAATGTCATTCAATGTCGTTCAAAAATTAAAGAAATATTATTTCTTTACATATATACAAAATAGATATACGTTACATAAATATTTGTATAAAACAACGCAATAAATACATATGATACAAAAATATATACAAAATAACGTACATCAGAAATAGGGTTATAAAGTTAGAGAAGCAGCATCAGTAAATAAAGTACGGAGACAGCGTTTCAGGATAAATTTGTTTGGGGATTGCTTAATATTCAACGGAAGCTCATTTTAGAGTCGTATAGCTGTCACTGTTAAAGAGTTTGTCAAAAAACTAGAGTGATGAGAAAGAGTTAAGAGCTATATATGTACTATAGCTACTATATCTTACGGATAACCCAGAAAAATAATTTTTATCCTCATTAAGCCGGGGTGTGTCGCTAGTTATATCATAATCTATAAATTTAAACAAAATTGCCGGGTACTGGCAGAATGGAATAGGACTTCCTACTGTATAAGGTCTCGACCTCGAACAGTAATAAGTTATATGATCTATGATTCTTATGTTCTATGATTGACTTGTTTAACAATACTATCCGTAATATGAATCAACCAGCAATGCGGATGGCATAAAGTTGTAGTACTTTTCATAATAAATATGCACCCCTTTATCACCCCTTTAAATTTCCCATAATTCCTACAACATCTCATACATTGACATGATTTCGTGATAATTCCCTTAAGCACTTGTATCACGGACACCGGACAACAGAGGAATTACTAATATACTATTTTAATACACATATTTGACATCCAGACACGGAACAAACATAAATATCATCATATAAATATTGGTCCTGGGTGAAAATCGAAACCACGAACGTTGGCGCACAAACTATCATCTGCGTCATCGCGCCCGTCAAAGGAATGATATCCGAATAATTTTCTGATTCATGACTTTCAATGAAGAATCTCAATTTCTAACAGCAAAGTTTCATACTAACTTTGGACCCCCCATTTTAGCCCTTTAGGAAGCGAATTTTTAAAATTCCTTGTTAAGTGCTCATAATCCTTCTAAAAGGAACCCTTGTGCAAAATTTTTAGTTTCTTACCCTCATATTTTAGGCTCTGCGTTGAATTTCTATTTGAAACTTGTTAACATTTATACCTGATTTTTTCTCTTCTATTTGTGATTTTGGTGTGTTCGAATAACAATGTTATTGTACTGTTTGTTTTCTTAAAGTAAAAAAAAAAAATATTCTGCTATCCGTTGGTTCCGGTACCTCAGTAGTTACTTACAATGACAAAATGTTTCTTTGTCTGTCTTTTCCGGCATATATGGGACTTCCGTGTCTAATGTACAGGAAAAGGTAAGTAATTTTCTGCCGGTATTCTAGGTCTATGATATTGAGTTTAATTACTTTGAGAAAATAATAAATCATGTTTAATTTTTTTCCAATTGCTTTGAAAGTAGTGTAAAGTGTCGTCAATTTATGATTACCCAGAAAATCCGCATACGTTGAAGCTATAATACAGTTAAAAGCTGGAATAAAATTCTTGACTTCTTTCGTTGTATACATACGAAAGAAGACAACACCTAAGAACAAGATCATTTGACCGCTCAAGAAGATATTGCAATTGTTTTATTGACCAATTCCTATCTCACTGGCATTCTCAATAAGCAGAAACAAATTCATTCTTGGACTTTGCCCGGATATAAATAGGTATAGATTATGTCATGATAACAGCTAGTAACTGCAATAAACCAAGGTCGTCTAGTTGATGTTTATTAGCTATATTATGTACAAGGCCCCTAGTAAATGAAATTGATGAACGTAGAGGTAATAATATATTTACATGTCTAGAAAAATATATGTCTATTGTTTGTTTTTACATAACAAAAACATCTTTATTTATAAACATTTCATGACATGGTTTTGTCAGAGATTTTAATCTTGAGAGACAGAATAGTTTATATTTCAATTTCAAGTCTCAATATATTTATCACGATAAACATATCATCACCATAATAGTCATGACAGCCATCATGGAAGTCCACTGCTGGACATACGCCTGCCTTCCAAGGAAAAGGGGAACTTTGCTACACTGTTTCGGTTGGATATACCGTCATCTGTCGGTTTTGGTACCTTAATCGCCTCTTGCGACACCTGGTACGAACAGATAAACATTAAAGGATAGAAAAAACAGGACAGCATCTGTCGGGTGAGCGAGTGACTCATATAAAGCCTTGGGGTACCGGTGGAGTAGAATTGTACCTCTCTCTGCAGCAGGTGTCGTAAGAGGTGACTGTGGAACTGGGGCCGACAGTTGGCGGTACATCCATCCGAAACATGGCAGCTTAAATACAACAGGGTGGGGATTGGCACAGGCATCCTCGTCGTGATATTGTGCTGTGCGATTTCCACCATGCCTGGCCAGTGCGGCAATTATGGGCATAAATCCACCTATCTTGGGGAGGCCTATACCCTACAGTGGATGACCTGTTACTGAATGACCATTCAAATAATTTATATAAAAATTTGCAAAAATTTCACTAAAGTAAGAATTATTTCTGTTATTATCTTTAATTTGTTATGAAAAATTAACCAATAAGGTAATAATAATAAGGTAATAAATATAATGTAGAAACCAGTTCTTTTATTTTATTAATATATGTTTTTTCTTTTATTTTATTAAAACAAAACATTGATTTATCTCGCTTATTACTTATTGTACTCAGACTATCAAAAACTTTTTCGTAGTAGTATTAGAAATATATGTATATATATATATATATATATATATATATATATATATATATACTTATACAAATATGTACTTATACTTCCATACCCGCGTAGTCATAAATAGACTTCCAAAAAGCCAAAGCATCTTTATCCAAATCTTGCCCAATAGTTAGACGGTCAGATATGCCACCATAAAACATCTTCTCGTCGTATTGAGGCCACGTCACTCCCAATGAAGAATCCGGTGTTGGAGTGCTGAAACCCAATCGTTTATCTTTGTATACATATAAATAAAATTGGAGTATCTGTTTGTAATATTAAAATGATACTTGCATATGAATGTATATACGGTACACGTTGTTAAGGCTGATCTCTGGAATGGCTGTACCGATTAGGATAGGACTTTCATTAGCAGATGGCTGATGTTATAAGGAGTAACTTATGCTGTATTACACTATACCACGACTAAAAGAAGCTGAACATTTATATAAATATAGGAAACACGGGCGAATAGCGTATAAGATAGGATCACTACTATCTGTGTAGCCTATTTTACTGGTTGAAGATGGCAATTATTGCAATCGGTCCTTTAGTTATTGTGTCAATTGTAACAAATAAATAGTGAAATATATTTCCTCGTTACAATAACCCTAATTAGATAGGTTTTATTTTCAAAAATTTGTCATATTAAGAGCTGCGTCATTATATACCAATCTTATATACCAGCGGAAAACATTATTAGTTAGACATAATACTGTAATCATTCAATATCTATTTATATATCTTATCTATTTATAATAGTTTTACCTCTCTGATATATTATCTGTAATAGATATCCGACAGTATTTTGTAATAAACATTCTTTTAAATAATTTAATGTTTAGAAGGTTTGCGTATAATATTTTACACGTGTTTCATGTGTCTCACGACTTTCAATCAAGAACCTTTGTACTGAAAAAATTGTTTACTAATTTCGAAAAACAGCAATGTTTCATACTAACTTTGCACCCCTTGTTAGGAGGGTGAATTTTAAAAAATCCTACCTTAGTTACGTTATACAAGGAACCCCTGTAAAAAATGTGAAGTTTCTAATCCTTACAGGCGCGGTGTTGATTTGACAGTCAGTTAGCTTTTCCTTTTATACCTATAGACGATAGATTAATGTATGGCATATAATCGTATTAGATATACATACAAGTTGCCGCAAGTTAGGAACGTTGGTGCATTCGATAGTGTGCCTATCTTGTGCGCCAAGAGTCGTGGGTTCGCTCTCCGGAACAAACATTTGTATGATGAATATTCGTGTTAAGTCAGTTTTTCCGTAACACATGTTTTTTTTTTGTTAGACCAGGTCGACAAACAAGCGTACAGTCCGCGTAATAATAAGCGTCACAGAAGTCGAAACACAGCTATACGAACTATTTGGCGGTAGAAATAGGTGAGAGGGAGGTACCAATGCAGACGACCTTTGTACGAGGTCTAGTTCAAATGCTTGAAGCCACTTATTTCAGAGTCAGATCAAATGTAAGAGATGTCGTGTAAATTATTTATTTATTTATTTATTTCATACAAATCCACCGTTATGTAACAGGAAGGTGCAACATCGTACATAATAGAAAAGGACAAGTCATGCAATGATAATTTAAAATTAATAGACGAATGAATCATGCAAAATAATTATTTCCGTCTCAAGATGTCTATTGTTACTAATAATTTTGGGTGTTTTTTCCCATAATTGTGACGTAAAAACATTCGCGTACATTCGCGGCGAAAATACAGTCTATTTCCTACTATATTGCGTATGGCGCCATCTACCCGATTTCAGTAATCCCGACCTCCCCCCCCGTCCCCTGTCTTCCGTCACTGTAGGGTATAGCCAAAGTGCAATAGAACCAGATATCGTAAAAAGTGGCACATGCAGATGGCGTTATATCCATCCAAAACACGAAGCTCAAATGTAACCGTCGCGAAGCTACGCTCTGCATTGGTACGCAGCCCAGCGCGCAATAGAGGTTCGTATTCCCCTATTTTTAGGGAAACCTGTCAAATTATTAAAAAAAAATGTTCGCTTACCCATATTTAGCAAAGTTTGTGAAGAGCACACACATTAGTGTCACTATATCGTATTCCTTGCTACCTGTCTCTAACTTGAGGTTGGCGTGTTTCGCATCGAACAGGTACATTAAGTCATCCAAATGTGAGGCCCCCTTCAATCCATACTTCTCTCCCAGACTTCCGTACAAATTTCTACTCGATACTCCCGAGAAATTATATAAATACGTCTTACATTTGCTAACTTTGGATAATAAATGAACAAATTTATTGATGTCAAACGAAAAAGTAACTTCAGAGCTAAACTTGACAAATTCTTTCATAGTCTCCAAGTTGATCGCCCTTTTTCCAAAGTATCTTTCTCGAATACGCTCGGCCATCTTTAAAATCTTCTGTGGAGTGGACTGCATCAAGATTTTTCTAGGAACAACCAGCTCCACATATCGGTCATAAGTTTGAAGTAATGAAGCTTCAAAAGCAGGTATTCCAATCAACGTCTCCATGTTATTGTACCCTATTAAGACATCTACTTGGTTGATTCTGCCATTTTTTAAAGCCTCTAGCGGTCTTTCAGTCAAAAAATGTCCTTTGCCGAAATCTTTTTCCACAACCGGTGTGAAATGATACATTTTTATAATATTATTGTTAACTTCTTCGGTTGTTAATACGCAAGGGTTTGTATTTATTAGTTTTTCTATAGGGACGCTTTGAAGGAAGTCCAGAAGAATCTGGGGATCATCTGTGTGCATGCCCAGCTGTTTGCCTAAGACGAATGCTCGTTTCTTCGGCTCAAAAGGATAGCTCCAATCGCAGAATGGGACTCCACTCATTGGGATCGACCGTTGGAATAGACCTTTGGACATTGGTGATAATACATGTAAAGCGCACGATGAACCACCAGCGCTTTCACCGAAAATGGTAATATTGTCAGGATCTCCACCGAAGTTTTGTATATTATCCTTAACCCACCTCAAAGCTAGCACTTGGTCTTTCATCCCAGCGTTTCCTGGTACTTCTTCCGTATCTAGACATAGGAATCCTAACACTTCCAGTCTATAGTTAATTGTGACGAGAACTATATTATGAGATACAAGGAAGTCAGGTCCGTAATGGTCTTCATTGCCAGAGCCACTCATGTAGCCTCCGCCATGAATGAAGACCATGACTGCCATAGGTTCCTCTTGCTTTTCCGCTGGAGTGTACACGTTCAGGTACAAGCAGTCTTCGCTTCCTGGTATTATTTGATTTGAAAATATATCCTTTTGTCCACACACCGGCCCGTGTTCAGTCGCCTTCCTGACACCCTCCCATGGTTTCGGTGGTTGTGGTGCCTGGTAAAAAAACAAATACTAGTTGATTATTTGAATTTGATATTCACGGTTTTAATATATATCATCACAATATTATGTGTTGTGATAAAAAATAAGATGTTTTTGCCATTTACATTTGCACAATGTAATCAAAATCATAGATTTTATATCGTCTATCGTTGACGTCGTAGTAAAGATTAATATAATGAACGTGAAAGCCTTTACGCCAAATCGGCTGAATAGGTCTGCATTTTGAAATTTGGCACAGAGATTCAGATTTACACATAGATTTATTCATGGAACAACCAGAGTTCCTTAGTTGCGATTAGACCTTGGAGATAGAATACTGGATAATTATAATGCCTAACAATAAACTGCACTAAATATTATATAATATCTACGTGAAACATTATTGGTAATTATGTTATATTAAAAAGAAATCGTTATCATTCTTACACAGTGCGGAAAAATGTGTAACATACATTCTTGTTTCTCCTTCAACTGACAATTGTGATTACATGCAATTAGCGTCAAGATAATGAAGTCATAATTTATAAAAGTTTATTGCAGCGGTTGTCAATGCGCGGTCCGCGGGCATTATGCGACTCTCAGCTTGCGGCCTGCGTTTTAATACATATAGGTCTAATGCACATAAAAAAATAATAATTATTGTGTTATATTAACTAGAAAATATCGCGAGCGAGTATTTTGATCGAGTACATACAAGAATACCCTCTATATAGATTATAGATGATTACTGTTCAATTATTTACAATTAGAATCGCTCTGCGGTTTCAGCCACGTTCCAGTTCCCTTTCTCGAAAAAAAGGTGAAGTTAAAATATAGCTTTTATTATTTATTGATAATGTGCCTTTTTATAAGAGAAACAGTGATTGAAATCGGCCTAGAATTTTTCGAGTTTATTTGTTACAAACTATCCGTGTGGTACAGGTAGAGTAGAATAGTACCACCCCCGTACGAGGTATCGTAAGCGGCGATTTTGGTACCAAAAACTTTCCCGAAGGTATTCCCGAAGCAGTATAGCTTATTCATGTTGTGAAGCTATGTTAGAGTGGGGGAATTTTATCGAATTGTTGGCAATTAACAAAAAACAAAATCGCAGCGTTTGCGACGGGAATGCTGCTGCCTATCCCCGCCCTTTGCATTTAAGTTACACTGTTTCGGACGGATATACCACGGTACCTTAGTCGCCTTTTACAACACCTGGTACATGGCACGGTACTATTTTACTCTGCCGGAGCCTCGTGACTGATACGTACGACACGACGTACCTACGTAATCACCTCTAATTGAAAATAAACGTTTGTCACTATGTTAATGGCACTTTGCGATTGGATGAAGTTTGTTTAAGGTACAAACCATTATTATAAAAATACAATATTGCACGTTTAGCTAAATTTACATTTTATTTAAATAGTGTGTGTCTATCTCTTTTTATAATAAAAAAGCGCCGCGTGATATTGCGCGTCAAATTACGGACGTAGAAACTTTGACGGACCCGATGGCGCAGTTAGTAGTGATCCTGTCTTGTGTTTCATAACGTAATAATTATTACTTGTCTGTATTCATTAGACCGCTATGTAATAAAACGTGGGCCGCAAGCTGAGAGTCGCATGAGGCTCGCGGGCCGCGAGTTGACGACCGGTGCTAGAACCTTTTGGAAATTATGACTTCATTATCTTGATTCTAATTGCATTTAATCACAATTGCCAGATGAAGGAGAAAAAACAAATACATTGTTTTACACATTTTTTCCTCATTGTCTAAGAATGAGGATGATTTCTTTTTACACGCTTTATATTTGTATGTGTGAGTGTATGTTTATAACTGAGTCATTTAACACACACATATCAACAAGCAGCCTGCGCTTGCGTACCGTCTGCCTAATTTTCAGCTTAAGTACTCATCTAGTTGAACAATTAATCGAACTTAAAGGTGAAAAATAATATGTAGTTATGAAAAATAAAAAGCGTCGGGTATGTAGTGCCATATTTTTCGTAGACCAAGCAACCCCGAGTACCTAGAACGCTAAAATACTACTAGTATTTTTTGCTCATCTTTATTTTTACTTCGTTTATAATTTTTTTTTATTTTTTTATTTTATGGTAGAACAGGGGAGCAAACTTAGCTTGAAACTTTGTTTTTTTTAAGTTATTCGTATGAAATTCAGCATTTATTTCAGTTCTTCATTTATCATATCAGCTTTTGAAAATCCACTGCTGGACATAGGCCTCTCCAAAATAAGGGGAATTTTGCAATCGCAGAGCGCAGCTTTCCCAACGGGGATGCTGCTGCCCATCCCCACCCTGTGCATTTGAGCTACATTGTTTTGGATAGATATACCACTGTCTGTCGGTTCTGGTAAGTACTTTAGTCGCCTCTTACGACACCTGATATTGGGGGAGTTACTATTCTACTCTGCCGATACCTCGGCTCTTCATTATAAGTCACGAAACATAGGTTTTTTTTTTTAATCATACCTAAAGGGGTTCGGTGTTATCCAAGGAGGGTGCAAAGTTAGCATGAAATTTCAAAATTTAGCGCGGGTGGGTGGGACTGCTTGCAATCTTTTTTTCACGGGATATCTCATTTTGATTTGATGCAGTGTTTATTAAGGAGTGCAAAATACAAACTGTATTCCCACAAATATTTTGCTATTAAATTGGTTGCTAGGCAACGTACAGGACGTTGCCTAGCAACCAATAACAGCTAAACCAGCATAAGCATAAATTTAATCCACACAACATTTCACATTTAATTTACTGTTTACGTAAATTCGACCATGAGGTACCAGCAGAGTGGAATAGTACCTTCATCTGTACCAGGTGTTGTAGGAGGCGACTAAGGTGTCAGAACCGACAGATGGCGGGACGGGCAGCAGCATCCCTTGCCCGAATGCTGCGCTCTGCGAATGCCAACACGTTTGTTAAGCGCGGCAGCTATGAGCTAAATTTCCTTTCTTCCTTTCTTAGGGAGGCGGAGGCCTATGTCTAGCAATGGACTTCCAATGGCTGGTATGACGATAATTATATTTATGGATAGTTCATCATCAGTTTCCTATTCATCATAGTAGTCACAATTATATTCGAATTTTTTCGAAAAAATTCGATTTTATTTATGTGTATAGATTTTAATAATATCAAACGGAAGGTTAAAGATACAAGGCTAGAAATTAATTTCTACTGTCAATTTGACAGCCGATTCTAAACTCTAGTAGTGAGTCATAAAGTTCATAATTGGTAGAGAACCAACTGATCAGTCGAAGTACCTACATATTGTGTAGGTACTGCGATAATGAATTCACAGATATATGTTTATAAGTATAGGTATACACACCAAACAATCAATTATAACAAGTTTTTCCAATGGAATTGAATATATAATAGGTATAGGTACTTGTCCGACATCGTAGACCGCGTCATGTGTTAGACGACTCGCCCGACAAAATAACCGCGAAAATCGCAGCCCTTCCCCGCCCTCTCACTGGCACAACTCGATCACTAACACTGCACACGCATTCATATAATAGAGTAGTACACCACGTTTGCCGGTGAACGCGTGCAGTCCCTGTCCCTACACACGATAATCGGCAGGCCTAGAGCTGCCGGGCTCACTCCACCCGCCCTCTTTTGCTGAATTTCAAAATTAAGTTCACCCCCAACGGTCTAGTATCCAGAGTAGTCCAGCAATAGGTTCGTCCGAAAAAAAAGAAAAAAAATGAATAGGTAGAGTATAATAGTAACTCCCAGGTATCAGGTGACGTAAGAGGCGACTGATAATTCGGAAAAATGACGGTATATCCACCAGAAGCTGTGTAGCTCAAACACAACTAGGCTGGGATAGGCAGCAGAATTCCCGTCTCGAAGCTACGCTGTGTGATTGCCACCACGCTTGCACAGCGCGAAAATAATGGGCGCATTTTCCCTTTCTTAGGGAGGCCTATGTCCATCAGTGGACGTTTAACAGCTACTAAGATGATGACGATGTAGTAGAATCAGTGGCGCAGCAGTGCGGAAGGCTGCTTGCACCAGGTGTCATCTGTCACCAACTTGTGGGAGACCATCTGTCGCTGAGAGCACTTGTGTTACGGAAATCAGACAACAAGGGTATCACAAATATAATACTTAAATACAAATTTAATATCTAGATACAGAATACACATAAATATTTAGCATATAAATGTTTGTTCTGGGTGGGGTGCGAACCCCCGACCCTAGGTGCACAAGATAGGATATATCATCTGCATTGACCCTGTCTTCAAAATTTAGTATTTCATTACATTTATTTAATTACATAGATGCCTAACTTGTCCAGCAAGTTTTTCTACATTATTTCCATTGTATGTAAATACATACATCACGCCTGTGTTCCAACAATGTAGGCAGTGACTACTGATCTCCACTTGCTTTGATCTTACGCTTGTTTATTCGCTTTCATAATCATCATTATACCAGCCATTGAAAGTCCACTGCTGAACCCAGGCCTCCCCAAGAAAGGGAGAAATTTGCCCATAAAAGCCGCGCTGGGCAAGCGTGTACGCAACCGCAGAGCGCAGCATTTGTGACGGGGATGCTGCCGCCCATCCCCACCCTGTGCATTTTAGCTGTATTGTTTCGAATGGATATACCGCCATTTGTCGGTTCGGTACCTTAGTCGCCTTTTACGACACCTGGTACAGGGTGAGGTACAATTCTATTCTGCCGGTACCTTACGGATTTGCATTAGCGCTACCATACACGCCCGTTTATTCTTGGTACTTCTGATTTGGCCCTTCTTTAAAACAACTTCTACCTGGTTACGGTATGTTTGCCTAGGTCGACCTATACCAAACTCCTTCCAACTTCCATTCACTTCCGCTAAAACTATTTGTACTTTTGTCCTTTTTACATGTCCGAACTATCTGGTTTCTTTCTATATTATTGTCGTAATCTTCTTTTAGACCACATCGATCTCTTATCACACTATTCTTTAATTTTTTTTTAAATTTAAGAAAAAATCCCTTTAATTATTTTTATCTATTTTTGAGTATATAAAGTTTCCTAAATGAAAAGTAGTAGAAGTAGAAGATATGTTAAAGGCAGTAAAAAAATTATATGTTAAGAAAATAATCATCAGTTTTTTTTTTAAATAGGGTTGATGTCAATAATAGTCTTTTGTTTCTCCTTGTATCTCAATATGGTAATAAGAAATTCAATAGTACTTACTTTAAACCTCAACTTGCCGACTGGAGGGGTAGCATACGGGATACCCTTGAAACTGAAATAGGTTCCGTCCCCAGTGCTCTTCTCTAACACCTCACCTTCCAACCATCCCTGCTCTACTTTCACTTTCATTATGTACCTTTATCTAGTTCGCCGGGAACGCCTGTTCTGAAATATGCAAAATAATAATAATAATCAATAAAGATATCAGACATCAGAGGAATCGTACATGTACATACATACATCACGCCTGTGTACCATCGGGGTAGGCTAGATACTACTAGACTAAGGATTTCCACTTGTTACGATCTTTGGTATAGCTCTCTTGCTTCCCTTACTCGCATTAGTCCTTTCATACACGTTCGTTTATTGTTGGTACTTCTGACCTGGTCCTTCTTTAATATCTATTCTACTTGGCTAAGATATGTTCGCCTCAGTCATCCTATAACAACTCTTCCGATCTATATATAAGAGCAGTCATTCTACTATGATTCATCCATATTACATGTCCAAACCATCTTAAGATTCCTTTCTCTATTGTTGTCACAATATCATCTTTCACACCACATTACTTATTAAGAAACACACGAGTTGAATAAATGCTGTTTCAATGAGAGCACTTCGGAGTATGTATGGTGTGAGTTTGAGAGACAGATTACAGAATTGTGGAATAAGAGATCATAAATGTAATACTTAAAATGTATATTTAACAATTATCCATCAACATTTATCTCATCATCATCATTATCACTACAACCAATAGGAGTCCACAGCTGGACTTAGGTCTTTCCAAGAAAGGGGGAGATTTGCTTGTATGTGCCACGCTAGGGAAGCGTGTTGGCAATAGCAGAGCGCAGCTTTTGCGACGGGGAGCTACAATGTCTTGGATGGATCTACCGCCATCTGTCGGTTCTGGTACCTCAGTCGCCTCTTATGACCTTACGAGTATAGGTACGGTACAGGGGAAGGTGCTATTCTATTCTGCCGGTACCTCACACGTACTGTAACCGCGAAGTTTTTAAGATCTAAGCATAGATAGCATAATGACAAGGCGATAACGGGAAGTGATTTTCTTAAATAATATAGTGGTAAAGTGGTTAATTTTCAACAATTATGTTGTTATATACCAGTAATTATATATAATAGCAATATAATCATAATTACTAACATAAAGATTACTGTGCCCCGCGATGTTACTCGGCCCCGGTTAAATAGCGAATAAAAATGTGAATTAGTAAATGAGTTAGAAATCGGCTGCAAAACCTTGACATACCAGTCGGCCTGCCACACTAGAGTTGATTGATTTTATAACCGGTTACTTATTTCGTGGAGTAATAATAATAATCACAGATCATCTCTTATAATGACCTGAGACATCAGTCAACAGAGGAATCACAAATATAATACTTAAATACATGTTTTAACACCTAGAAACAGGAACAACACCATTATATAAATATTTGTCCAATGTGGGGGTCAAACCCATGATCCTATAACTTAGGATCATTACCATCTGCGTCTTCGAGAATGTCTAAGTATGATGATTGCTAAGTAGCTAGAACACCAAACTATTATTATCATTCAGCATCCCCAAGGAAGGGTGAATTTTGATGATATTGCCACGCTGCGCAAGCGTGTTGACAATCGCAGAGCGCAGCTTTCGCGACTGGAATGCTGCTGCTCGTCCCCTATAGTCGGTTCTGGTACCTTAGTCCCCTTTTACACCTGGTACAGTAGGAGGTACTATTCAACTCTTCCGGTGCCTCACAATAAATATTTTTCTCGATTTTGTGATATACTTTTAACGATTGACTTCAAAATATTTTAGTTAATCATACTTAGTATTTGTTATTGTTTCGTCCATTATTATTGATTTTGTGATATACAACAAACATTTGACATGAAAATATTTAAGTGAATTATACTGAGTATTTATTATTCTTTTGTCAATAATAGTTACACGCTCTCATTGTCATGTTTTGTAATGTTTTTGAGTAAATGTCATATTTAGCTAATATTTAAAAATAATAATACTCTTTATTGTACACAAAATGACATAATCAGAACGAATATAAAGTGACAAGTTCTAATACAGTAGGCGCCCTTATCGCTCAGGGCATCTCTTCCAGGCAACCTTTGGGTGGACACAGGTCATATATCTTTAAGTATTTGTTTAGTGTGCATAAATGCTAAGAGCACTAGCAATTAGGATGCTTTGTATTTTTGTATTTGGGGTGTATTTTATATAGATAATTTATTATACCTATATAATATTATGTAAAAATCAATACTGGCCGTTTACTTTCTGCTTATTATTATTATAGTTTATTGCTTATTGCTCATATTTGAATTATAAATGAATTAATCTATATCTCATACACTGACCTGACTCCGAGATAAGTCGCCTAATGCCCTTGAGTTACGGACATTATATATATAATAGAGGTATCATAAATATAAGGCTTAAATACATATCAATATTCCGACGGAGAACAAACACAAGTATTTATCATATAAATATTTGTCTAGGATTGAACCCACGGCCTTTTGCGCGAAAGAGGATCACTACCATCTGCGCCATCGGGTCGGTCATAGTAAAATACTGAAGCGAAATGTCCTGACTAATACCATCGGTTGCATTAGCTGTCACTGTAAATGCTTTAGTCTGTCTTGGTCGTAAGTATTACGTGAATATTGTTTCTGATCATTTCATACTTACAAATTAAAACTGCACCAAGCCAAAACTCTTGTTTCATTTCATTTAATGCCAACACCTTTCGAAATTAACTTAAATGATAGTTTTAAAATAATTACTAATAAATTGATAGTTGTATTGTTTCTGAAGGCATACGACATTGCGTTTCTGTTTTACGAATAAATCGCGATTTTGTAAATAATATAATAATAGAATTATTCGAAATCTACATAACAAATTTCCTTTAATTTTTTATAATTTATTGCAGGTTCCTTTCTGGTGATTCGTGTAATGAACCTACATTAGACTTGCCTTTTAAAACCCTCATAGCGCTAGATAGTACCTACTAGTTTAAAGTAGGCCTAGTTTACAAACCATGTTAAATTACTCTTATGATCCTGTACGGTCATCAGTATTATGAGTGAAACATCTAATACATTCTATTTTCAAAATACAATTGTATTCTCTTTGACGTACCGAAAGTGGTTGTAATGGGCCTACTTGAATAAAAAATAGTTGTTAGAAATGTACTATCATTTTGAATTAATACAGTAATTCTAATTACCACAATGAAACCAATATTACAGGGGTAATCGCGGTGTTTTTTTTAACGTTATAAAAAAAACACTTACCAATACTGATGCTGAATTGCGTTACGATTTCTAAGACTGCAATGGTTGTCGACGCACAGCCACAGATTGCGCGGACGCTATTACAGTGTTGGCTGCTCTGGACACGCCTTTTATAACGATACGGTAAAGTTATCATGCGGCGTTGTGTGAGTGATCGGAGAAAAATCTGCGGCTACCTTCTGTTAGGTGGGACTTAGTTACACATTTTAGAGGTAGACTGCATAAATTTTGCATACCACACTTGGGAGTGAGTTACATATAGATGGACCACCAAACAGCAGTATTCGCATTGCTGTGTTCCGGTTTGTAGGTTGAAAGAGGCAACGAAATTACTACGAATAGTCAAAATTAATAAATAAAACAATTGTAATTCGGAAATATAAAGTACTAAATGATAAATCCCGACTTCACAACAATAACAAGATTACTCAGTTATCACTATCTAATTTGATCAATGCTCATGGAAAATTTTAATGATAAGAAAAATAGTGATAGCGAAATTTGCATTCAATATTCTGTGGCTGTTATTGTTTTTTTTTATGTTTTCACTTCTCCTGAACAAAACGATACTTTTCTGTCTGTCAAATAGTTGACATAAATTGTCAAAATCAATTAAACGAAACAAATCGAAACTCGCAATGTGACGGGATCAATTGGAAATAACTGTATGAAGTCAGGGCGGGCCGCTAGTAATAATTTTATAATAATAATAATACGTTTCCACAACATCTCATACATTGACCTAACTCCGTGGTAAGTTGTAATATAATTTGGGATTCTAAGTAAAACAACGTGTGATCGAGACCACTGACAAGACTAGAAAAAAAAAGTTTATTCTACAAAATTTGATACATTATGACGTTGACAAGTTTACACTTCAGGCACAGATAATTCAAAATATAGCTTCTATAGGCGTTATAGATGGCACTAGTATTTTGAGCACATAATAATAAGTCGTTTAAAGCACTTGTGTTACGAACGTCATACTACAGAGGAATCACAAATATACTACTTCAATACATATATTTGATACCCAGACACAGAACAAACATAAGTATCACTATATAAATATTTGTTCTGGGTAGGAATCGAATCCACGATCCTCGGCGCACAAGATAGGATCACTACCACCTGGGCCATCGAGCCCGTCAGTGGAATGATTAAAGAAATGATTAGAGAATGATTGAAGATTTTAAGAATAGATCTAAAATATAAATTAGGTATCTTATTCGAGAATCCATCTTACAAATAGACTAACCAACTAAAACTAAACTAACAAACTAACTAAAAAAGGTTACCTGGAAGAAATCGCTATTTGCGATAAGGCCGCCCATTGTACTTTGTAATAACTGTTCTTTTTCATGTATTTTTATGTTTGGTGTACAATAAAGTATTTATAATTATTATTAACCACAGGTGAATCGCGGCCCAGTCTAGTTTGGAATAATGGGCAAGCATGTAGGACCGTAAGGTACCGGCAGAGTGGAATAGTACCTCTCATTGTACCAGGTGTCGAAAGAGGCGACTAGGTACCAGAACCGACAAATGGTGGTATATTCACCCGAAACAGAGCAGCTCAAAGGCACAGATGTGGATAGGCACCACCATCTTCGTGGCAGAAGCTGCACTGTGCGATTGCCAACACGCTTGCCTGGACTTCCAATGGCTGATATAACGGTGATGATTTGTGGGCAAATATAAATTAATAGCCATTATTAATATATAATAAATCAATAAATATATATAATATAAATTTATGGCATTACCATGGACTTCGTTTCCCCTCATATCAATATTATACGTTACATTTTTTCGGTGTAAGTACGCTCTCGTTGCGCCATATAGCTAACGTGCAAGTTTTTGCAACTATTTCTACAGCCAGACAACAGGGTTGACAACAGGGGAAGGCAGTATTTCACTGGGTAGTGTGATACCATGTCTTCAAGTCACAAAGTTTGCCTAATTTGCGCGCTATTTGCATTGTCATTTGTCAGCTCACTGCGCAGAGGCTGTGTAAAAAGCAAATAAACAGTCAGTCTTTCATGGACTGTCTTGAACTAACAGCGCAATACATCGGATCTTCGAGGTTACTATGTGAAGTTACCAGTATCTATACGGAATTGTTATGTTTCCTAGAGGAACTGGGCTGGCGAAAGTATGCCCGACAGCTTTTCAAAAGAGGACGGACAGAGTGAGCTCTGCAGCTCTAGGGCTGCCGGTTATCGCTCGTGGGGGCAGGGACTGCACGCGTTCGCCGGCAAACGTGGTGTACTGTACTGTTATACGACTGCATGTGCGGTGTTAACGATCGAGATGTGCCAGCGAGAGGGCGGTGAAGGGCTGCGATTTTCGCAGTGATCCCATCAGGTGCACCGTCTAATACGTGACGCGGTCTGCGATGTAGGACGTGCCAATCGAACTCACATCCTTTGGTACACAAGATATGATCACTACCAACTGCGCCATCCGGCCCGCCTGGCGCTTGGAATGTAAAAAAGACGTCGGATTACGAAAACATGTCTAAGTTACATCTATCTGTTTTATTAAGATGTCATTAAAAAGGGGGAAGCTAATTAATTAAAAATTTGCATGAAACGTAATAATTAATGAAGAATTGTTAATAATTCCTTTATAAAGTACCTACGCCTTTTAAAATTCCCGGCCCGGCCTTGGTTGGCCATCAAAAAGAAGGGTCGCCTTTGTTCCAAGGAACCCTTGTTCCTAAAAGGATTTGCAGTCGGGAATCATTAGTCAAACGTTGGATTTTTGGTGAATTTATCATTTGGATAACCATATGTCAGGAAATACCTCTCTTTTGTATTGTAACGCCAAGACGAGTTAGTAATATCAGCGAAAGTGTATAATATACATAATAGTCATAATGAAACCAATTCTCAGCATATTTAAAACCCTGTTTTTTGTTAAGGAGACATTCTTAAGATTACTGGAAAGAATTAAACAAAAAGAATACTAGGAAAAAATCGACATGTCTGATGATTCGGCAGATCTAGATAGCGCAACGATAGTGCAGTGCCCCGGTATGGGAAAGATGCAGGTTCGAGTCTCGCCTGACTCCTTAGACAAGTTGTTTTTTTTCTAGTAAATATCATAGTAATTAACATAAAAAAAAATTATGTGAACAGTCAGTTAACCGCGTTTTAAAGTTATTAAACAAGTTTCTTTATGATATTACTGTAATTTTTATACATTTGTATTTACAACTGAGATCTACTAAAATACTCAGATAAATAAGTATATTATAAATATTGCGCTGCACAATGTGAAGTTCTTTATAGGAATTAAATACATTGACTGTACTGTGTGTGACTACCTATACATTTGTAATTGCAAAAAAGTCTTATGCAATAATTGCTGATAAGTTTTTACCAGGCGTTTTTTTTTCATTGTAACTGTGCCTGATAAAAAATATTGCTCACAGGTTTTTATCAGGCGTTTATGGATCAAAACTTGTGTATGATTAACATTTTAAGGCCGTTCTGAAAATTTGTGTTTTCTTTTATATTCTATGCTATATTTTATATTCGTTAAAAGTATTTTTTTTTTGCACTAGCTTTCCGTCCGCGTAGTTTTAACTTTATTTTAAATAAAGAATATATTCGTTTCTCAGATTTGAGCATTCCATATACACAATTTCATTAAAATCATTTCACAGTTTAAGCCGTAAAAGCGTAACAAACCGGCGACAGACATTTTTATTTATATCAAACGGACTAGCTCTAAACCTTGTTTACGGGAAAAATTTGATGTATATGACGGCAATGCCGTGAGGTACCAGCAGAGAAGATTAGTATCTCCCTCTGTATCGGGTGTCGTAAGAGGTGACTAAGGTACCAGAACCGACAGATGGCGTTATATGCATTCGAATCAGTATAGCTCAAATGCACAGGGCGGGCGTAGGCAGCAGCATTCCCACCGTGAAGGCTGCGCGATTGTCAACACGCTTGCCCAGCGCGGCAATTATGGGCAAAATTTCCTCTTACTTAGTCCAGCAGTGGATATGATGATGATATGACAGCTTGAATCATTTCACAGAACAGTAAAAAACAAAAAAACTCGAATACATAAAATAAAGGAAATGTATTCTTTTCGGGATAAAAAGTAGTTTGATTTTTGATTGATTTTGATTTTGACTCATCTTTGTAACGAATCTTATCTAATTATTTAAATCCCTAAGATGTTAATTCGGCATTGAGTATTAAGCACCACTTATATTAATAATAATAATATATTTATTCGAAATCAACATTACAATTTTCCTCTTATTTCAAAAATCAGCCGTTACAGACAAAAAAGTTTAACTAAAAAGAGGTATACGTTAATATTATTAGGTTTATTACCGTAGATTTTATAACTATGATTGTAAATATTAAATGCTACAATTTAAAGCACGGTTTGTGTAACGAGGCAATTCCCACGCGACTGCGTTATCCCGCGGGAGTTGAACTGTGCCGGCAGTGATGTATGAGGCTCGACAGGTGCGCACATAACGATTCTGTCATTGTGTCACTCGCTCGATTTATTTACATCCTGTGCGTTTGTGGAATAATGATTACTTCAACTGACATTTTCCTTTGTATTTCCTGGATAATCCTACACTTAAATGAAAACTGCAACAACGCATTAGAGACCATGAATATATTTGATGAAATCTATTTAGGGTATTTTGTCTTTTGAAATTAGAGTTTGTGATTTAGTTTTCCGGGACTCGAATATCGAGCGCTATTTCCCGGGAATGCCCAGGAAATCCCGAAATACAAATATCCTATTTAAATTCCTAAGAACATGTCACGGGAAGCATAGACATTTTTATTTTGTAAATAACGTTTATTAACCAACAACATTAATAAATCAATCAACTATTGGATATTTTAAGTATCATAAAAATTATATTATTTCTTAGGATTATGAACTTATCACAATAAATCGACCTGTTTGCATGTTTACATATACATTTCAAAATCAGTCTCATCTTCTTTTTACCTTAATATCTAAACAACAGTCTCTTAAATGTTTGCTAGTGTGGTAAATAGTCATACTTATCAAGAACATCCACATCAGAAATAATTAAGATAAATATAAATAAAAGTATTACCACTTAAATAAAAATATAAAATTCTCTATTAACAGCGGGTGAGTAAGATAGCGGCTAAACTAACCACTGCCACAGTATTACTACTAGAGTTTTCAATCTTTCATTGCGTTTATTTAATTTTTATATTTAGTAAAAAAAAATAATAAAAAAGTTGAGGAATTGTATAATTTCACGATTTCTCGACAGGATATTTCCCGGAAGTAAATTACGTTGATTTCCCGAAAAATCGAGAACGAGAATTCTCGCCACAGAAATCTTGTTCAAAATCTTTATGAAGGAATTTCACAAGGATATCACTAGGGCTTTTCCAATCTTGATTTGATGACATTACCTGCTGTAATTTTACTGCTTCTCTCACCCTTCAATCCAGAACACTGCTGTGTAGCGGTAGAAATATATAATAGTTAGATTCCAAGGCAGACTATAGAGATATAAAAATACGCAATTAGTAGACACTACGATCGCTACATGCTACAAACTTCGTAAAGGTACCTTATTCGCTTCTTTTGCTCGCATTATTCTTTTCATATACGCTCGTTTATTCTTGGTACTTTTGACCTGGCCTTTCTGTAATACCTTTTGTACTTGGTTAAGTTATGTTCACCTATGTCATCATATGCCAATACTCTTCTACTCAATTTCTATATTTGTGCAGTCATTCTACTTTCATGCATATTTTCTACATTATAGTATTTGTGATTCACTTGTTGTCTGATATCCGTAACAGAAATGCTTTAAGCGATTCATCTCATAGTCAGATCAATGTGAGAGATGTTGGGTAAATTATTATTCTTAAAAAAATCTCTTAGAGGTTTTATCTCTACAATCAGACTGTCCTATAGCTTCTATGTTGATGACCACACAAAAATATAACCGATACACACGAGTGAGGAAAGAAATGAAGTCCTATTTGAATGGAGACTTCAACTAAAAGAGATTGGGTACAGCATTTCTTGGTGTAAATGTTGGCTATTTTTTTTTATATTAAGAGGAAACGCTTGGCAGAGTCGAAAGCTGTCTCTGTACGTTTAAAGATTTGGACTTGAAATACGAGGTGGGATTAAAAGATTATCTTTATATTGCTTCATTTTTATTTTCTTAACAGTATGGATTTATATTAAAAAAGGTCGAAGCACATTAGGTATGTCGCAAATTTATTAATTCAGAGGTCTAGTACTAAAAGTCGCTCGGTGTTCAATTTTCAACCATAATACATTTGTTTTATTTCATTTCTCGCTATTGTCATAAGTATTAGCAAAACGTTTGTAAGAGGGCTACAGACGACCTTTGTATGAGATTTATCTCTTGTAAATTCTTCTTCTCTCTATCTTTTTACACCTAACTGATAGCACAATAGTACATAAAATATTATATATATATATAAATAAATTAGCACATACTATATACTAATGCAAAGTTACCTAAAACAATAATGGCAGATTTAGGCGTATAACTAACCCTCAGATTTAATTGCGACTTTTTTTTTTGCGAAAATTTGGCATTTATAAAATGAAGCACAATTTTGTCAGATAGTTTATCTGATGCTTTTTTATTTATATATATATATATATATATTTATGAATGGTTCCTTATTTCCCTGTACAAGGACCTCACGCGTGAACGGCTGGAGCGATTTTGCTGAATATATTCTTGAAGAGTTTGATATTGCCAGGAGAAGATTAAAATAAAAGTAAAACTAACAATTTGCGCGCAATATTATAAAAATAGAAAACCGTATAACGTTTCTAATGCAATCTGTAATGATGGCGTTTGGCATAGCTGTCAATTGTTTGACAAATGGCGCGCCCTAGATATCGGTAAGAAAAGATATGGTCGCATTTATTTTATTTTTAATTAATCAATGCCAAATCTAGCTTATTATTTATTGCAGTTGAGACAACATCTGCGGGTCAGCAAGTTATTATTAATAGAATAATAAAAATAAATTCACACAAAATCTCATGCACTGACCTGACTCAGGGAAAAATCGCTTAAAGCGTTTGTGTCATGGACTTTTAAATAACAGAGGAGTTATAAATATATATTTAATGCATGAGGAGACTACGCCAACCCTTCAACTTTCGTTCGAACAATTTCTATGACATAAACTCTGCTTATCTTAGCGAAAAGGCGTCATAGCAATTTTTTGCACCTGTACCGTTATATTCACGTAAAATAAACAGAAGGAATTGCACAGGACTAACACAAATATTCATCATACAAATGTTCGTCCTGGATATCACTACCATTGGGCTCGTCATTGTTATAATTAACCTTCAGCTATGGCTAAACATTAGCCCTGCCTAACCTCAACCAAAATCTATTTATTCCCCAGTGATGTGTGCCACCAACCTTTATTGTCACCCCAATTCCAGCCAATTCCATTTCTTTCATATTTCCGCGTGTTTTATTTCACACGCCTGTCACTCGTCCAATGGTATCCAATGAACGAATAGTGGGAACCGAACGACGCGAACAATGTCATAACTACTTCATTGTAGCCAACTTCAAGCCACAAGCCTTTTTATTTTTATTATAAATAATAATAAATTCCCACAACATTTCATACATTGACCTGATTCCGTGATAAGTCGCTTGTGTTACGGACGCCAGGCAACAGAGGAATCACAAATATCATCATATAAATATTGGCTCTAGGTGGAAATCGAACCCACGACCTTTGGCGCACAAGATAGCATCACTATCAGCTGCACCATCGGGCCCGTCAAATATTGCTTCTATTTCAATAAAAACATGTACTAAGTACTACTTGCAATGGAACCTCCATTAACATCAAATTCTAGGAACTTTTATTATCTATAGTTTTTTGTGGATGTTCTTTTTGGTGGGTTGATTATTATTTTTTTTTTTTTTTAATAATAAATTCCCCCAACATCTCATACATTGACCTGACTCCGTGGTAAGTTGCTTAAAGCACGTGTGTTACGAATGCCAGACAACAAAGGAACTACAAATATACTTTAAGTAGTATTTAACATCCAGACACAGAACAAACACGAATATCATCTTATAAATATTTGCTGGTGGGTGGCGGGTGGGAATCAAACCCACGACCCCTCGTGCACAATACAGGATCACTACCATCTGCGCTATCGGACCCATCATAAGTTTTCCCCAAGACTAAAGCTGTCCAATATGTTTTCGGTTAGCCATGATAGCACAAGATTTAATTACTTTTTGTCCATACACTTTAAATGATATAATAATGTTATTTCTTATAGGATTTAAGACGCGTACCGGGCGTTGTAAGAGGCGGCTAAGGTATATCCATCTGAAATGGCTCTGTTCAGACACAACAGGATGGAGATGGGCGTCAGCATAGTAAAACTACGCTTTGTGAGGGCAAAATTTCACTCATCTTAGGGTCTATGATAATGATGAACATGCGGTTTGTTTAACTTGTGCATCATTAGTTTCTTGTAAATTCTATATTTTGGTTACCGGTTGGTTTTGCGAAAGATGTGTCAAAATTTGAATTTATTTTTCAAGCGTCTATACGCTAATTTACACTGCGTAAAATACTGTGTTCACATTTTCATAGAGCATGTAGAATGTCAAACATCCGTACAAACGTATATAATATAAAGTATATCATTCAGGATATCATTGTAAAATGCGACGTATTTCGGTCTCTATACCAACAACTCGATTTGTTTACAAAACGTCTACCCCCCCCCCCCCAGGCATACGCACATTTATAACACAAAACATAGGGACTTCTTAAATTGCGTGTTTTCCTCAAGTTTCTCCTCCGAGGTTTCGGAAGAAGTGTCTGCAAACAAATTGAATTTTTACGCACGCCCGTTTTTTTAACCGAGAAAAGAAAAAGAACATCGTATTTAAAAGAGAAAAGGCTAAGAACCAATTGGCATTGGATATACGTGATTAAAATGATGTCAAGAGAATTTTTGTGTTTGTGACGGAATAATAGCCTTATTTCAGATATGAATGCCTTGTTGTGCAAATGTTGATTCTGCTTTGGATGTTGAAGTATGTTTTAGCAAAACAACAATAAATCCTTATTGTTAATTGTAATTCAGATATTTATTCCGATATTAAATCCATTTTGTTTGCATTAAAGTTTTTTGCTGAATAAATTACGTTATACTTTAAGCAATTGAACATCTAAGAATGTGCCCCTTCAATTTCTGTTTAGGTATTCTTGTCTTTATATTAGGATTCTTTTTGGTAGTAAAATCGAGTTTTAAGTACTATTAGTTTATATGTTTTTTTTCTTTTTTTTTTGCTTACTGTGTTCTACTTTAATGTTTTTGAATTTAGTTCTAAGATATAGTGTTATAATTTGTATAACCGTATTATATGTTATAAATAAATATACAAATTGGAAAAAAAATAATTCTGAAAAAAATAAATAACTTATTTATTGATATGATTAACATTTTAATATCCTTACTACCGGTGCAAGGAGCGTAGTAAGACTGGGCCGGTCTAATTGGTTTAACTAAATACTATAGTGGTACAGAAAAAAAAAAACAAATAAAATAAATCCATCCGGAACAGTGCAGCTCTAATACATAAGGCGGGGACGGGCAGCAGCATCCCTGTCACGAACGCTGCGCTCTGCGATTGCCAAAACTTTTGCCCATCCTAGAAATTATGGGCAAAATTCCCCATTTCATAGAAATATGTTTTGGATCTGCAATTTGTCGGTTCTAGTATATTAGTCGCTTTTTACGACACCTAATACAGGGTGAAGTACTATTAGGTGTCGTAAAAAGCTGGCTCGTATTCTACTCTGCTGGTGCCTTACGGTTTATATTTTGAATATAAATAAACAATTAGAAACATTAACGTTTTAAAAATTTTTCTACGTTTCGAAATTGCTTACTTTGACGATCGTGCGGCGGGATTGGTTATCATGATCTCGATTACTTGACACGCTTTAAAGCAAGTGTCTAGAACAACTCTTTATTCTCACGGCTTTAGCATTACATGAGAATTTCGGGGACATGAGAAACATCCGTTCATGTATTCATTTGTTTTCAAATTGCTCGTAATGGTCGTATATTTTATATACGAGTATTGAGTTGACTGCAAACGCATCCAAGAACATTAACTTAATGTCTTCTGCAACATGGTCAAATAATTATAATTGCGCCACAGTTGCAGTAGCACATACCACTATAGAAAACCATCTGAGAGCCATCCATATCATCTGCGAATATATCTGCGAAGTTCAGGAAAACTGGATATTGAAAAACTAAAACAGGATGCTGCGGAACTTGATTGGACACCATTAATGGAAGCGTCTACCATTGATGACAAAGTTAACATTCTTAACTCTTCTGTCTTACAACTTTTCGACAAACACGCTCCTATTCTTCCGATTAGTCTTAAACGTCCGCCTGCTTCCTGGATTTCTAGTGACATTTGTAAAGCCATGGCACAAAGAGACAGTGCACTTAGTAAGTTTAAAAAAATCCGGTCTGATTTTAATTTAAATACATACGAAAAACTTCGAAATCGCTGTAATGAACTGGTAAGATCAGCCAAACGTAGATTAATTCACGACAATGTGCAATCATCATCTTCGGCAAACGTATGAAAGTTTTTGTATTCTCAGGGTCTCGGGAAGTCTTTATACCCTCCCGATTCTAACTCTGTTATTTCCTCTAACAAGCTTAATAAACACTTCTCTTTAACTATCACACTCGTAGATCCCGTTGTAAAATTGTCAACTATAACTTTAATCACTTCCTTGCCACGTCCGTCAGCTAATGTATTCAATTTTTCTCCTGTAACCTTAGATGAGACTTTTAAAACTATTTCAATTCTCAAACCCAATGCTGTTGGCTATGATGATGTGAGTCGCCGCATGGTCTTTCTCTTACTTAACTTTAGTATATAACGCAAAGCCTATGTTATCCCGGATCCTAAAACACCTAACCCTACTTCTTCCCATCAATTTTGTCCCATCTCTATTTTGCCATATCTCTCCAAAATTATCGAGGCAGCTGTATACAAACAGCTCTCTAGCCATGTCTTACAAAATTCCCCTTTTAAGTCCCTTTCAATCCGGTTTTCGTACAGGACATAGCACTACAACTGCTCTACTAAATATCCTGGATGATGTAAGAGTTGGAATGGAATACTCCCGCATTACGGTCATAATTCTGGTTGATATCTCCAACGCCTTCAACTCTATCAATCACGAAGTTCTCCTCTCTATTCTCTCTTACGTCGGGGTCTCTGATTCGGTTTGGGAATGGTTTGCATTCTACCTTCGAGAACGCTAGCAAGCGGTGCGCCTGGGTGATGATTTGTCCCAGTGGGTGACAATTGATGCTGGTGTGCCGCAAGGTGGCATTCTCTCTCCGTTATTATTTTCCTTTTTCATAAACCTTTTTACCAAATCTATTGGCTGCTTTTACCATCTATACGCTGATGACCTGCAACTATACACCCAGGAAGAGTACAATGACTTGGATAATGCCATTGCTCGGATTAATACTGATTTGACCAACATCATCTCTGTGAACCCGTCCAAGACTCAAGCCATTATCTTGGGCAGCAAACGGTAATTATCCAGTTTAAAAAATGTATCTGTAATTATTTTTAATAACGGGATAGTGCCCTACAATACATGCGTTAAGAATCTTGGCTTATTAATCGACTCTTCCTTAACCTGAGATACACATGTTAATGAAATCAGCAGTAAGGTTACTGGAACGCTTCGTCTCTCAAGAACTCATTAATAAATTGGATCGTCTATTAAACAACTGTCTTCGTTTCATTTTCGGCTTGCGTATATACGATCATATACTCGCTCGCTCTTAACTCTTTCTCATCACTCTAGTTTTTTGACAAACTCTTTTACAGTGACAGCTATACGACTTTGGAACGAGCTTCCGTTGAATATTAAGCAATCCCCAAACAAATTTATCCTGAAACGCTGTCTCCGTACTTTATTTACTGATGCTGCTTCTCTAATTTTATAATTTCTGATGTACGTTATTTTATGTATGTACTCGTATATATATTTATATTTTTTATATATTATGCGCCTAATGGGTTTATTTATACAAATATGTATGCCACGTTTATCTATTTTGTATATATATTGCCTGCACCACTATATATATATATATTTCTGTTTTGTGTAATGGTTGACTGGGAGATAATGCCATCTGGCATTAAGTCCGCCATTTGTACATTTTGTGGCCTTCTCTTGTACCTACTATTCCATGTTTTTGTGATGTTCTTGTGTTGTTTTTATTGGTGTACAAAAAATAGTATATTATTATTATTATTTTAAACACTGAACTGTTCATGAGGTAGACCTCTAACAAAAGTCGTCTGCATCCTGAATTATTTCTACCGCCAAACAGCAGTGTTCGTATTTCTGTGTTCCGGGTTAAAAGATACGAGAGGCACTGAAATAACTGGGCAAGGTGACATGATACCTTCAAGTCACAAGGTTGGCAACGAGTTAGTAATATTTTTGTGATTTTACGTAAAGGCTACCGTATGCTTGTTTGTCAAACTGGTAAAAATAAATTGAAGGTCTTTATAACTTATGTTCCGGAATACAGTAAAATACTAATTTTACTGAATTCCGGAACATAAGTTATAATATTTCACTTTGGAATCTACTGTCACTTACTGAAGTGACAGTAGAATCCAAAGTGAAATGCTTGGAAGAATATGGCGGAAACGAAAATGAGATTTATATAAAATAAATATAAATTCACATCGTTTCTCATACACTGACCAACACCGATATAAGTCGCTTGAAGTCAGGCAAATACTTATTTAACACCCAGACATTGAACAAATACAAATATTCACCATATAAATATTTGTCCTGTGTAGGGTCATAGTCCACGACCTTTGGCGCAAAGATAGGATCACTGGCATCGGACCATGTCTTATGTTCTGTATTTCGCTACAAAGTTACAACAGGTCATGAGAAACGTATATTTTCTTGTTCCAAAGTCGGAGACGAGCCCCTCCCTACGAGCCCCTACCCATTTAGTATGGTAATAAGAGCAGATACCTGCTTATTTCGACGTCTAATTTGATTTAAGATGACGCTACGCTTGATTTACAGTTGTATTTTCATCAGATTTTTGTAGAATGAATTATTTCCATATTAATTTATGTCTTACTTCAATTAATTAAATTATTTTCTCCGTTTAAATCGTTCTGTGTTTTAATCTTTGATGGACCCCATGACGCAGACGGTAGTGATCCTGGACAATATATATCATCATCATTTAAAATAAAGGCTTCATATCATTACTTTAAGGTATATTTAACATTGCATCTAGCTTAATGTTAAGCAAAAAAAGGGAGATTCAAAATGTTATTGATACAAAAGTACAAGTAGTGAAAAATACAGAGTTAGTAGTAGATTATTTAAAGCCTTTGGAATTGCAACATTTGCGCTGACAAAATTACGTCCTACCGGAGGAAATTGCTATAAAAGACTGCAGAGACTAACGGAATAGTATAATGTCGAGAGAATTTTATTAAACCGAAAGGATTTTCTTCTTCTTCTTAACGTGCTATTAAATTTACTAGAGGCACAAAATTTCAAAGACTTCTAGTATGATTTAAAACTGTTACTAGTATATATATATTAAGAGTATCCACCAAAACCCACATTACCGTCACTAAGTACTAACCTAAATAACTAACCATTTCAAAAATCTTCATCACCATATTAGCCGTCTTCCGGTCGTCTGGCCATAGACCTCTCCATATGATAAGCGATTTTCAATAGGACTGCGACATACTCGCAGTTAGTTGGGAGCTATTCTGACTTAGTGTTTGTCTTCTTGTGAGACTAATATCCAATTTAAAAAAAATATTGTATATTTATCTTGTTGTGATTTATTATATTTTTTGGTTTTATTTTAATGTTTTCACTATCCATTATCATTATAATCACATCTGCCATTGGAAGTCCACTGTTGGACCGGGCCTCCCTAAGAAAAGTGGAATATTTCCAATAATTACCGCGCTAGGCAAGCGTGTTGGCAATCGCAGTACATAGCTTCGTGACGGAGATACTGCTGCCCATGCTCGCCCTACGCATTTAATCTGTCGGTTCTGGTGCCTCATTCTTCTCAAACGACACCTGGTAGATGGCGAGGTACTATTTTACTTTGCCGGTACCTCAAGGCAGAGTTAATTATGTTAGTAGTAAGAATCCTTATTCAATTACCTTATATCGCTGTCTGTTGGAATCATTTGACACACTATAAATAATAATAATATTAAATTACCACAACATTTGATACATTAATCTGACTCCATGGCAAGTCGCTTAAAACATTTGTAATACGGATGCCAGACAGCAAAGTAATCACAAATATACTACTAAATACATATATTTAACACCCAGACAGAACAAATACAAATATCGTCATATAAATATTGTCTCTGGATAGGAATCGAACCCTTGACCTTCGGCGTACAAGATAAGATCACTACCACCTGCGCCAACAAATTACTTTTCCTTCTTTTAAGTTGAATCAAAATGTACACAGCGAATATATCCACATCACATCACAAATATTTGTGTAATTATACTTCCTGTATAGTGATACAAATATTTTATTATATTTTATCTATCAAGAAGAAGGTATAATCAATTTTAAATAGCTGACTGGCTGAAATCGCCTCCACAATTGTACGGCTAGAGACATATTACAAACAACTAGAAACGACTGCTTTGGGAAACTTCTGTACAAGTACAATATTAGTAGCCTTCTCCAAGGCAAGCATATCTTTGATCACTCCTTATTAACTTGTAGTACTTGTAGCCTTGGTGGTTCTATACCGTTATCGATCACCCTGATACTTTATCGAGCATTTTATTGAAAATCAAACACAGGCTTTCTTCATTACACGATTCGTTAGTTAACGCAAAGCGAGGAACTTAAACTTTTTTATTTCACGGGGCCATATCTCTTTGATCGTTGTCGGCTTCATCGTTGTTCCATTAAAATGCTACCCCGTAGGTGAACCTCACCTCCTTTTAATACCTAGTGGGGTATAAGGCTTAAACTGCAAGCTAAGAACTTAAGTACTTGGAAGTACCTTGATTACCTTAAAGTCTATTTACATATTACATATCTATTCATTTGGAATTTTACTTTGATATTGACAACCGTTTTAAAGAATGACAAAAAATTTTGAACATAAAATGTAAAAAATTAAATAAAACGCGTTTAAAAGCTACTAAAATTGTAGTTATATTATAAATAGAACGGTATCTCACTCTGTACAGGGTGGTAAGAGATTACTGATGCAGTGGAACCGACAGATGGCAATATATCCATCGAAAACGTAAATGCAGAAAGGTGGCCGCGTCTGCCCAATTATGGATAATATTTCCATAAAATTACAACAACTAGTATCCTACAACCGGTCCTATTGCAGGTCTTTTGGGCCTATATCCAGAAGTGGATGTTTACAAATAATAGAATGTTGATGATGATGATAAAGAAACAGAATTCTAAATTTGTTTTCCAAATCCTTTTTGTACGACGTGATAGCACCGCTTTTCCACAAAATAGTCTCATAGTTTTTGCGTATCATGATAAATATTTGTGTAATAATCTGGGTATTGAATATGCATTTGTGTTATATTTGTGATATCTATTGTCTGATGTCCGTAACACAAGTGCTTTAAACAACTTACATCGGAGGTATGAGGTGATGGTGTGAATTTATTTGTTACTAGCTTTTACCAGCCGCTTTGCTCGAGTAATTTTTTATGGACACAATACTTTTTTATGGTTGAAAGGTACTTGTATCTTTCTATGCAAATTTTCACAAGGTCGGCTTAGCAGATAAAGCATGAAGACATAATAAACAAACACACTTTTATTTATAATATAAGTAAGTTGAGAACGGAAATTTAGAATCGGATAGAGATATCCTGATTGGATTAGCCTTTACCCTATAACGCGCCATAACTTCGCTCAGCGCCATCTATTGATTTCTTGTTGTACTAAAATTGACGTTTAAAGTAAATCCCATGGAAATAGTACATTGATTTTTGGTTTATGAAAGGTCTCCTATAACCTTCTCTCTACTCTCAGCTATTTGTACACAATATTTTTTTTTAAGACAGTTAGCAAATAATGCATGCAGAGGTGACAAACAAACTCACTTTCGCATTTCTAATATTATATTCATCGTAATCATAAAAGCCATTGGAAGTCTACAGCTGGAAATGACATGGCATCGCATTCTCAAGCCGCGCTAGGCAAGCGTGTTGACAATTGCAAAACGCAGCTCTCGCAACAGGGAAGCCGCGGGCCATCTCCGTCTGGTGCATTTGGGCTACACTGCTTTGGATGGAAATATCGCCATCTATCGGTTCTGGTAACTTAGCCGCCTCTAACGACACCTGGTACAGAGGGAGGTGCTATTTTACTCTGCAGGTTCCTTACAGCTAACTTTTATTATATGACAATAAATATTGCTGTTATTATATTTTCTTGGGCGTGAACCTATCAGGGGCTTACGCCAAGTGGGTCGGTTTATGGTGTAATGCTGTAGGGGTTACGACACCTGGTACAGGGGGACACAATATTTTACTCAGCCGGTACCTCACGGCAGAGTAGAACAGTAATATCATATTAGTTGGGATTTATTTTAAAACAACAACACTAAGACTCTTAATCGTTATAAAAATCTATTGTTATTCAAAAAAAGACGTTGTCTTTTTAAATGGCTTGCACTGAAATGATAGAGTCCGATACAATTCCCGCTTCACCGCTAGCGGCTTTAGTTTGAGCCTAAGGTTTGCCGCGTCTATTTTAGCATACTAATGGGCATAGCCTGTGTAACCGTTTGTTGTAGAGGGCGCTGCCACCGGCAGAATTATAATTAATTGGCCCATTTTGTAAGGGAAACTATAGTTTATAGTCCGCCGGCCCCTTCCAGATTGGCCAGTGAAATTGCCAAATCACTAGCCGGCACCCGTGATGTAGTTTCTGCGGGGATTCGGCCGAATATCCCTTGTAAAGGATTACGTTAATTGATGATTAATCTAGACAATTAAATTAAATGGCCTTGTTTGTTCGGTAATTTAGAATTAATAGTTCCTCCCCCTGTACCAGGTGTCGTAAGAGGTGACTAATGTACCAGAACTGACAGATGGCGGTATATCCAACTAAAGTGGTGTCACTTATATGCAACAAGCCAGTTATGGGCAGCAGTATTCCGTCCCGAAGCATCCGTCGCGAAGCTATGCTCTGCAATTGCCTCCTCGCATGCCCAGTGCGGCAATCGTGGGCAAATTCCAGCTTTCTTGGGGAGGCCTATGTCCAACAGCTGAAAGTTTACGGCTGATATGATGAAGATGATGAATGTCAATTTGTTGTTTTTTCTCTTAATATTGGTTGTTGCTTATTATTTTTGTTCATAGTAATTACGATTGTTGGAGTTCTAGTGTATACCTCGCACTGTATTGTCGACATTCAGATGATGCTAACAGGGTATGTATGTCGCTGCTGGGTGACACTTCATTTGTTTACCTAGTTGCCTCTACAAAGCAAACTAAATATGGTTTTTTTCCTGATCGGTTAAGTAGTTTAGGAGTCCATCAAGGACAAACATCGTGACAGGAGATTTATATATATTAAGATATCGTTCTGTCTTTGGGTGTTATTTATATGTAAGTATCATTAAGTATCATTTATTGACGAGCTATATGGCGTAGATGGTAGTGATTCTGGATTTTGCGCCAAGGGCCGTGGGTTCAACCCCACTCAGGACAAATATTTATATGATAATATTTATGTTTGTTCTGTGTCTTGGTGTTTATATATATGTATTTAAGTAGTACATTTGCGGTACCTCTGTTGTCTGATGTCTGTAACACTAGTGTTTTAAGCGACTTATCATGGAATCAGGTCAATGTATGAGATAAAAAAATATAAAGTGTAGTAATATTGGTAATTCCTCTGTTTTCTGATATCCGTAGCACAAGTGCTTTAGCTACTTAGATTGGAATTGGAGTAATCATGAGATACCATCTCAATTGTTATTATTATTATAACGTGGCACATTATTTTATTATTATTATTTATTATTTTAGAAATGGAAATGTACATTTTAAAGAAAATTACAGAGTACACCAATATAAACCATTTAAAACTCAATATAAACAAATTTACTTTGAAAACTTAATATAACCTAAAACATTTTACCTACTAACGATATTTGTTAACAATCTATTTAATTTGTACTATTAAATTCAAAGCATTAATAGATAAACAATTTGTTTACGTACAACGATACAAAATTAAAACATAAATGGCGGTGTACATATAAATAACTCATTACCTCCCGTGCTAGCCGAGACTGTGTTACGGCAAGGTAAGATTCTCGCTCCGGAAGAAGGAACTGTATTGTGATAGTTGAAAAGACGCTTTTCCAATGAAGGATCATACAATGGCCGGCACAATAGCCGTCGATGATGCGTGAACAACTTTGAAGTAAACACATAGTTTACGCAAAACTTGCCGTGAGGTACCGGCAGAGTAGAATAGTACCTCCTACTGCACCGGGTATATTAAGAGGTATATCCATTCGAGACAGTGTAGCTTAAATGCATGGGATGGGAATGGGCAATATCATCCCCGTCGTAAAAGCTGCGCTCTGCCCTCTGCCAAAAACCTAACAAAAACTAACAGGCACATGCAATTTTAAAACATGCGGTATATTAGGGTACTATTAAAATAACGATCTTTTTTTCATGCTTCACTTTTACAATATTTATTATTAACACAACACTGTAACTTCTTTTTTCATATTTGTCAATTGTTGCATTAATTATTGTTGATGTATGTTCTAGCTAGCTGTCCTGAACAAAAGAATCCTTAATGCTAATAACCGTTTTATTTATCTCCCTGTCTGTTTATAAATTCTGAACTTCTTTTTCTTATATGTCAAATATTATATCTTTATATCCTTCATCTAGGTGGGCGACAAGTCGTCGTCATATCCTTGTATAACGTGGTGTCTGTCGCGACCCAGTCTCTTCGTACATCATACATAGATGGCAAACATAGAACATTTCAGTGTTAAAGTACTTTCGTAGCGTAATGTAGGTTTGTCAGCTACAAACAGCCATTTGTACTCACAGAGAATCCAATAGGGGGACGCGACCTAGATCTAGTTTATTGAATTTGTTCTGGGCCCCACACAGTTCTATCCCATCATACTGTCTTGCATGGCTGTTCGAAGGCTAGCGGGGATTTCGTAGTTGTTTCTCGGGCGCACAATATTTATGCCCCTTATCTCTAATAATATAAAACACGGAATTGGTATTAGCGTTAGTTCTGAACCTATTGCTAGATGTTCGTTTGTTTTTATTTCAGTAGATTTTTACGATACCTATAAACTGAAATTACCTTTATCATAGGATCTTTTAAATAGTCAAAAAGTATATATTTCTATACAACTAGATAATATTTATACAACGACATTGATAACCTGATAGGACATCTCTATATTCATCTTCATATCATCCATTGAAAGTCCACTGTTTCCAAGAATGAAGGTTTATTGCCCATAATTACCGCGCTGGGCAAGCGTGTTGGCCATCGTGGAGCGCAGCTTTCGCGACGGCGATTCTGTTTCCCATCCCCGGACTCTGCATTTGAGTTGCACTGTTCCGGATGGATATACCGCCATCTGTCGGTTCTGGTACCGTAGTCGCCTCTTACGACACCTGGTGCAGTGGGAAGCACTATTCTACCCCCTAGATAAGGATAGGACATAAGACTCATTTAAAGAAGGTCATTGCGTAGCCTATTTTAAACTAGTCTACCGGCACTGGACAGGTCTTAAATCAAAGTTTACTGTAGGTTCATTTAAGCGAAATCACGTGAGCTCCCAGAAAAGAACCAGCAAGGAGAATTGATGGCGATGAAGGTTTTATAAACACCTTTTAGAGTCAATAGAAATCCTATCGTCGTCAGCCTAGTAATCCATACATAGATCACCCCTGCATCATATTGACCTCTCTCGCTTGCTTTACTCGCGTTAGTTCTTTCATACACGCTCGTTTATTCTTGGTTCTTCAGACCTGGTCTCTTTTTATCAACTTTTCTACCTGGTCAAGGTATGTTCGCCTAGGTTGTCCTAAACTAACTCTTCCATTTACCTCTATATTATTATTTTGTACAGTCATTCTGTTATTCTGTTGTATATCTGAAAATTTGTTATTTATACATGTCAAAACCATCTGAAATGTCGCTGTTGAAGCAATTCATTCACATTTGAATCACAATCAGTTTTATCCTTCATAAAATTTTTAATGCAGAAGTAGGCTTTAGAAATAAGTTATAATCAAGCAATATGGCATAATTATATTTCACGTTTTGTATTTCCACGTATGTCACCACCAACAAGACGGTAATCAAGGAGATATGTAAACACCATTTTTTATTTTTTTTTCACACGTGTAATATGTAAATAAAAATCAAGACTTAAATAAAAATAAAGAATACAAGCAAAAAATTTATATGCTGAATTATTTTATGTGGAGGACGAGAAAACCGCAGCCACCAGCATTTTTGAGATTTCTCTCTTAAAACTAGGGCTTGTTGCTTGAACAGGAACCACGTTTCACTTCAAGCAACAAGCAACAATGTAATTAACTTGAGACAGAAACTGATTAATAAAAAATCGTTTCTTCCTTGTCCTTACTAATATTTTAAATGCAAGATTTTGTAAGTATGATTTCGTGGATGCATGGATAATGTTTGTTATTCTTATTTTCGTACCCCCCCGCCCCCCTGAACCAAATGTCCTAAGAGTGCGGCGGTGCGTACATTCGAAGCAGAGGAGCTCAAGTGCATAAGGCTGGGATGTGCAGCAGCATTCTCGCTGAGAAGCCATGCTCTGCAATTACAAACAAGTTTACCCAGCGCGGCAATTATAAGCAAAATTGTCTCTTTCTTGAGGAGGCCTATGGCTTGCAGTTGACATTTCACGGCTGCTATAATAAACACATAGGCTACATTTTAGCTTGAAACATCCAGGTCGACAAACAAGCACATAGTCCGCGTGATAATATGCGTCACTACAGCATATATACGCTCGTAATATCACAAGGATATTACTAACACGTTGCCAACTTTGTGACTTGAGGATATTATGTCACATTACTCAGTGAATTCACTGCCTCAATCACCCTTCAAACCGGAACACAGCAATGTGAACACTGCTATTTGACGGTATTTATGCAGATCAAAATTCCTCTTCGCCCTTTTCATATCTACTGAAAAGTATAGCCTTATTTTAATCATATTAACACTCCAAATTGCTTCTTATTAGCATCGGCTTTGCATCCGTGCCAAGCTGGGACGGGGCTCGCTCATGTATTTGTGAATATTGTGAGTGCAAAAATTACATCATATCATATCAGGCATTGAAAGTCCACTGCTGGACATAGGCCTCCCCAAGAAATGGAAAATTTTACCTATAATTACCGCGCTGGGTATGCTTGATGGCAATTGCAGTTCGCAGCTATCACCACGGGGATGGGACCCTTCCCCGTCCAGTGCATTTGAGCTACACTAAATCGGGTAGTTATACCGCCATCTGTCGGTGCAGCTACTTTAGTCGCATCTTACGACACCTGGTACAGGGGGGGTCTTATATACTCTATATAAATTTAAATAATATATAAAAATACATAGCATTACATAGTTAAATTGAATTTCAACATTAAATATGTTTTCTGTTAGACGAGGCATCTATTAATTTGTGATCGCTATTCATGGCTGCGGTAAAAGTTGGCCTATAACGGATCTGGTGAGGTCCGAAGGAAACAAGGAGTTAGTTTATATGCGTACCTTTTAGTTTTAATGTGGGGCCCGCGGTGGAGAGCGAACATGTCGGGATAAACAGGTAGGCAACATGTTTAATGGCAACGGGAATAGTTCCGAGATTGGCCATAGTTCCGGACTGCTGCTTTGGTTAATTCATTTAGATTCGTCTCATGACTTCATTTGGCAGTGGTACATTTGCTTGTAACTGACACCGGAGCAACATCTCTACACGTGTTTGAGTATATACAGTGATATAACGTACAGTGACTTCGAATATGTATGAAATAAAATAAATACATTTCTTAGTGTCACACAACACTTGTGCTTTAAGCGACTAAACTCGGAATGACCTAGTCATTATATGAGATGGTGTGTCTTATATATAACTCCGAGAGTTAGGTCAATGTTTGTCATTGACTATGCTGACGTGTGCTGCACTAATATCTCTCAAGAACTCCTTAATAAATTATATCGTCTATTAAACGACTGTCTTCGTTTCATTTTCGGTTTGCGTAAATACGATCATATTTCCCATTACCGTTCTCTTCTCGGCTGACTTCCTATTCGAGAACGTCGCAAAATTCGAATTCTAACCATACTATTTTCAATACTTTTTGATCCGTACGCACCAATTTACTTGAAGGATAGATTCCAATTCCTATCTTCCTCTCACGAACGTATTTATTAACAAATATATGTTTTTTCAGTTTTGTGTAATGGTTGACTGGGAGATAATGCCATCTGGCATTAAGTCCGCCATTTGTATATTTTGTAACATTTTGTGCAATAAAGTTAAATAAATAAAAATAAATGTGTCAATTTATAATTATTTTTATTACTGTTAACATATGAATTTGAAAAATTAAGAAACTATACTGCCATATTTTTATCTTCCCTTTGGAAAATAAGCGCAAACAATATCGTAATAACCTCCTCGTAAACATTAAGTGAAGTTAATAGAACTGTTGGGGGTTGAGTAGAGTACCTTTTTGTTTTACGCGCCAGAATCTCAGGTTTATGATCGAAAATATATGGATAAATATATATAATATTTATCGACAGGTTGAATATGAACGTAAAAATTCTCTCTATTTTCTTCACCGCTCCGTATATTTATGGGCAAAATAGTTGACGCGAAAGACATAAGGTGGACTTCATACAAAGGTCGCCTGCATCGGTACCTCACTCTCACCTATTTCTACCGCCAAATAACAGTGTTAGTATAGCTGTGTTCCGGTTTGAAGGTAGATAGAGATAGTGAAATTACTGGGTAATGTGACAAAATTAGGTAATTATATTACCTAATTTTGTCAAATGCGGTTTGCAATGCGCTATCCTTATGGTGTTTCGAGCGTCTATAGGCTGCGGTAACGCTTACTATCACGCGGACTGTAAGCTTGTTTGGCGACCTGGTCTAATAAAGTAAATGAAAATAAAAATATTAAATTAGGCTAAAGGCCTTACTAAGGAAGATTGAACTTGTCATATAATTACCGCGCTGGACCAGCGTGGTGGCTGTCGTAGATCGTAGCTTCGGGACAATAATGCAAGCAATCATGTAGCATTTGAGTTACGCTGTATCGAGCATATATCGCTATCTGTAGATTTTGATACCTCAGTCGCATCTTACGACACCTGGTACAAGGGAGGTACTATTCGACTATACTGGCTGATGCATCAGGTTAAAGCGATATTTTTAATACGCATTCTGCCATATAATAGACAGTTATGTCAAACACTATTAGATTTAATTATATTGAAGTTTATACAGTCAAAAGAGCTAAGATAAATAATTATTTTAGAAAAATTTCGACTCCAATGTTCATCGGTTTTGCGCGCGTCTCTTCTCTTAAATAGTTATTTTGTGAATCTCCTCATTTCTGATTCGGTCGCGTAAAGAGACTCCGAGCATTGTCCTCTCCATAACTCGTTGGGCTATTTTCAGGTGGCCAATATGGCCAATAGTTAGAGACCACGTTCCTTTGCCATAAGTCATCGTTGGTAATACACATTGGCCGAAGACTTTCGATTTGTTTGATAGTGTATAGGAACTGTCTAGCTTTATTTATTAATAATGACATTAAACCATCTCTTTTAATTTTTTTATTCATTGTTTTATTCTTTGTTAGTTGCCCTTTTCATGTAATATTTTTTTGTTATTACTTTAGTTTCTTTATTTCCCTTTGGTTTGGTAAAGTTTCATTTTTTCTTTTTCCTCTCAATATGCAATAAGAAAATGAGGATATTATTACCTGTATTATGTATTTTATATTGCATCGAATCAAAATTGGTGCTGAACGCTTTGGTTTTCTTAATAAACAAAAAATTTTTTGCTTACTATGTAGTGTATATTTCAATTCATTGTCAAAGTTTTGAAGATAGGTAATCACAAGGATAATTAAGACACGGCAACGTCTGTCGGGTTCGCTCATACATATGTATTTAAATATAATATATGTTATTCCACTATTGTTTAATATCTGTCTTACAAGTGTGAGATATTTTTTTTATATTTAGCACATTATTAAAAATAATTATCGTTAAAGTAATTATCGTTTAATTAACGCGCTGAAAGAACAATTACTAACGCAATGTAACAGCGTGGCACGCGCCTCACGAGATCAAAGTGAGAGCAACTTTTTGTTTGAAAATTAATTTAGGCGCCGATCAAAGCGCGTAGCTGCTAATGGAGGAATAGATATTGTTAAGGGAACAATCGATACAGTTATTCGGCGAAACAATACTAGTTTGTGCGCGAGGTTTGATTTTTATTAAAATGTGCTCTATTGACACTTCCCTGTTTGAGTTACATATCGTTCGTTCGGCTGTATTTTTTTTTAATTCTAATAGATCAATCATTATATTAGCCTACTCATAGGCCTCCCAAAATTTACGCAACAGCGTGTGGTTCTATCGGGCCGTCCTACGCTGCGCTTTCCGGTACATGGCTACCAATCTTGAACCTTTCTCCCGTATTGTTCATCCGTTCATCGATGCCCGCTATGTGCCGCCCCCCCCCCCACTACCAGTTTATTAAGCTCTATCAACAACTTCCATTTTCCTATGGATCTCCTCATTTCGGATTCGATCACGTAAGGATACCCTGATACTTGTATAGCTCTCTCTATCGCAATAGACTAAGTTACTCTCTATTAAAATCATCAGCACCCAGTCTTCTATAGAGAGCGTAATAGTAAACCGCATTGTTTTATTTTTTCCCCAAAGAGCTCTTGTTTTTTTGGAAAGAAGGTTACGTCTCTCTCTGACAGGTGAACTGTTTAAAAAAAATTGGATGCCTGTAAAGTCGGTATACGGGCGAAAGTTTTACGTGACAACGACTTTGAGTGGTAAAATAATTTTAATGTGAATATTCATTCGTATAGTAGGAATAAGGATGAAATAATAGTAACAATTTAAAACATTTATTTATACAAAGAATTATATTTAAAACATTAATTTATACAAAGAATCTCGCACTGAATTTCATATTAACAAAATTTTATTTTTACCTTTACACATACATACGTATTTATATAAAAATATACATACAATAACTTGCAATATATTTGCGTAACACACGTCACAATGAGAGCGAGTGAGAGGGACGCGTGCCTCTCACTCGCTCTCATTGTGAGCGCATAACGTGAGCGGAGCGTAACGCAGTTTCTTGAAGTGTCACCCGGCAAACCAATTTATAAGACGTTGTCACGTCAAAAATATTGACGATTCCTTAGAGGAAAATAAAAAGCCTGATCTTTCCCAAGGGAAAAAATCCTTTCGCCGTGTGCGAGTAACAACCATCCATACATCCATTCAAACAAACTAGTCTATCAGTATATGAGGATGATAAGTGACCTTTGACCCCCAGGATTACTGCTGGAAATTGGTACGATTACAGGTGTTCGCTGCTCTCATCATTTAACAGCTGGACTAGTAAAACTTAGACGAACATACACACAATAGGCGTTAGATTGCTAAGAAATGCCTGATCTCAATATTTCTGGTCATATATTCATATTCAGGCGGACTCGCTTCGGTGATAAGTCGGAACAAACTGAATCAGGTTTTATTTTTAAGTACCGTTTAAACTTGCATGTGCAATTAATAGCAAATGTCATTTTTAAGAGAATACCACTTACACATTATAAGACTTTGTTCATGCCTCTTTTTATATATAAATATTTAGCCTTGAGGTACCAGCAGAGTAGAAAAGTCAAGGGGAGGTCCCTTGTACCAGATTTCATAAAGGGCGTCGTAGGTACCAGAACTGACAGCTCAAATGCACAGGGCGGGGATGGGCAGCAGCATCCCCGTTGCAAAAGCGACGTACTCTGCGATTGCCCAGCGCGGCTATTATGGGTAAAATTTCTTGGGGAAGTTTATGTTTTGCACTTCTAATAGCTGATATGATGGTGTTACGTATCACAGTATTTGTTCGGGATGAGTTTCTAAACAGTAGAACCAATTTTAATAATTTTTGGCTGTGCGCCGATTATTCTTTTTTATTTTGTTGTGTTTGTAGTTTGCTCGGAAACAACGGAATCGGGAATTTCATAGAAATTATTTATCTTAAATTTGTATGCGGGTAGTTTATAGATAAGAGTTTATAGGTTAGAAACTCAAGAACGCAATATCGTGAAAAATACTAATATAATTTTGTAATTAAACTCATAATTTTGCACTTACAGTGTAAATACTGGCTGAACCCGACGAGATAGGTCGAAGTAATGTACTACAGTACGCCTTAATAAGGCCTATATAAAATCCGCACTAGCATATGTCTATCTCTTAGGTTAGCCCACAATAACCATGTTTTAGTCTTATTGCACATGTGGCTATTATGTTGTAAAGACATCTGGAGGAAGTATTTTATTTGGAATACATGTAATAATTTAATAGTTTACATTTCCTCATAAAAATATTATTTTTCAGGGTTGTTTATGAACAATATAATATTGATATAAAACAATTACATCTCGTGGTGCAAATATTGCAGTTCCTTTTTTGCAGTATATTTTTACATGTTTCAAAAAAAATATTTAAAATTTTCCAAAGAACATGGCTGTCTAAATATCGCTTTTTAATATATACATTAAAAATATTACCCAATATACTTATTTCATTTACTAAACCCTCGCTATTTCCTTTCCAGATACAAAAGTTGGAGTCCAATTAACTTGGTAAGTACACACAAAGTTTATTTTTTCGCTAAATTACTTTCGGCAGCGGGTTATTAATTTTCAATTAATCTTGAAATTAAATTTGGCTGACTTATTGTAGCTGGAACAAACGGGGTGGAACGGGTGACTTGGCTGTTGGGATATTTTTAAGGCACTTATTATTTTCCCGTTTCTAAAGGAAGGATATGCTTGACCTCCTTCTTTTGGGGCAATTTTGTAACATTATCTTGCCTACTGACCTACTTTCTCTCCTCATTCTTAGAGTATGTATCACCTTTATGAGTTTTTTGTTGCATTTTGTACTAGCGACCCGCCCCAGCAATTAACATTAATATGGGATATAGGCGTTAGTTTGAAGACACGCCTGATGCCGGCAGATTAGTATTAAAGTAAGGCACTTAATGATTTATTTGTTTTAATGACTCTTATAGCATCATAAGGTTATCAAGGTCATCGGCCATTTGTATTATATTGTAATTTATACTAATTGATTTTATTTATTGTTTTGAGGATTTAAAAGAGTCTGATATGATGGCTCTATTAAAAAAGATAGGTATATTTGACTACGACTTTAACATCGGGCATCACTGGCATCGCTGTTATTTACCCGCAGAGTAAAATAGTACCCCCTTCTATGACTGCCACCACGCCGGCATAGGGAGAAAATGATGGGAAAATTACACCCTTTCTTGGGGTGGTCTATGTTCCGCAATGGGTGTTTTACGGCTGCTATGATGATGATGATGATAATAGGCACGTGCCTATTATCAGACACCCTGTGCACATCCCACGTCCGCCGACCACTGTTAATCAGGAAAAAACGTGTGGGCAGCCGCTGTGCCTCCGCTTTCTTCGCAAAATCTCCGATACATTTTTATCAATCTCTTTCAGATACACAATAACGTAGTTTAAATTTATCTTCTATAATTTTGCCAGCGTTTTTTATTTATACGCATAATAATATGTTTGTTGCGATGTCACATTCCAATTTTTTGTGTTGTTTTTGTCTTTTCAGGTATATAATTATAATATTTTCTCTTAAATCGCTCTATCTATAGCTTAAAAACTGCATTGAAATTCAACGATTAGTTTTAAATTGCTAATCGAACATATAACGGAAGTAGCACATTTAGTACTATGTATAAATGAAAACAACGTAATATAGGCAACACAATTTACTAGTGATTTATAAATTATTACATGTTGTAATTGTTCCTGTAGGATAGAATTGGGTTCCGATCCCATAGGGTCCGTTTACTTTCCGGGATGGAAATCAAATTCTTCGACTACTAAACTACCGTAATAGGTAATAAAACCTCTCTTGTGTTGGCTATCCAAAGCAGTTTAATGTTTTCTAACATTTACGCGTACTCTACTAATAATAAAATATTTTTCAAACGGTTTTAAAACGTGTGCCGCGACATCATAACATCTTGTGTCATTTTTGAGAACAGTTGCCTCAATGTTACCGAAACATCAAACAAAAACAGTAAAAAGGTAAAATAGACTGCATTTAATAAAACTACTCTATATATTTTCATTCCACATGCAACTAGTTTGATTAGAATGAAAACTTAAGAATTTATTATTACTTAGTTACTTTTTTTTAATCGTTATTTGATGCACTACACCGCGGACGTCCGTTTTCTAATATTTGTATTATCACAAGGATATCCGAATTCAAAATTCCTTATTCAAGTAGGACTATTACAAGCACTTCTAAATTTTTAAGAAAATAATAATAAAATTAGAAAAATTAATACAGCTCTATCTTTAAGTAATCTTAAAATTTAAATAATCGACCACAAAGCCGAAAAATGTTTAAACATCGATTTTCCATATTTATTAAAAATTAATACCAGTATTTCTTAGAAATGACTATTAAGTAATCATTGCTATAATGTATTTTTTCAAACTATATATTTATCCGGTTTTATATCCGGCCATAATAAACTATGAAATAGTATATAGGTACATAAAAAAAAATCTACTTGTATCAGTCCCGCATGACACCGAAGACAAGATTTTTTTTATTCTAGTATATATTATCTTAAATATAATTCATCATTTTCTATAAGTAAAACCTCTCAAAGTTATAAACTCCGTAATAAATACTCTTCCGTTAGTTTGTGCCCTCACTTAATTATTTGTTTTTTACCTTAAATACAAGGTTTAAGTCACCTTCATCTGAAATCAAATAATGGTGCTAGAAAATGATTACTAAATTGAAATATTTCATTTCCAAGCATCTATTCATAAGGACCCGTTTTAATTACAAAGTTAATTATAATTCTGACAACGAAGCTGTTGAATATTTGTTATTTAAATAAATTCGTTTTCAAGCAATATAATTTATGAATAGTACATAATCTAATATATAATAATGCTCGAGTAATACCTCATAAAAAGGTCATCTGCATTGGTACCTTATTTTCACCTATTTCTACCGCTAAATAGCAGTTTGCATTGCCGTGCTCCGGTTTGAGTGGTGAGAGAGGTAGTGATATTACTGGGTAATGTAACATAATATCTTCAAGGCACAAGGTTGACAACGCGGCAGTGATATCCTTGTGATATTACGAGAGTCTATAGGCTGCAGTGAATCTTACTATCACGCAGAATGTATCTTGTTTGTCGACCTGGTTTAGTAAAAAAAAAATATTCTAAAGTTGATTAAAATTATGTATAAAAATTTCGTGTCACGTTGTTTGTCTGTGTTCAACTAATAAATTAATTAACGGATTTTAATATTTTTTTGCTTTCTATATACAGTTTGATTCAACTTAAGAGATACGATAGTTCATATCTCAAATTATAGTCGCAATGTTTTGTTCATGATAAAAATATAAGTATATTAAAAACAGGACGACGTCTGTCGTGTTAGCCGTTACTAACATAACTTAAAATTTGGTTTTCTCGATAACAGTCAACTTAATTACCTGACGTTTGATTAAGTTTCACCACATCAACCATTGGAAGTCCACTGCTGGACATAGATCTCCCCAAGAAAGGGGGAATTTTACCCATAATTGCCGCGCTGGGCGATAAAGTTGGCAATCGCAGAGCGCAGCTTTCGCGACAGGAATGCTGCTTCCCATTCCGCCCTGTGCATTTAAGCTGCACTGTTCTGGATGGATATACAACCTGCTGTCGGTTCCGGTACCTTAGTCGCCTCTAACAACACCTGGTACAGGGGAAGTTACTATTCTACTCTGCCGGTACCTCACTGCTTTGTCGGTACCTCACGGCTAGTTTATAAGGCTTAAAATATTTTAAGTCAGAAATATTGCGTGTTATGTATTAAAAGATAAATAAGCCTGTCTGTAAACTTGTGAAGTAGCTCAGTTTATTAGAATGTCTAGAATGAAATTAGTTGGTAAAGGTTAAGTTAACAATACTTTCAAACAATTACGCATTCACATCTATGTTTAAAGATCTTTATTCTCATACGAAATTACATTTCATTTAAAATGAGATATCATAGTTCTAATAAAAATATACAATAAGCCGGTACTCAACTTCAAATACAAAGTGTTAGGTAGCTTATTGAATAGCTATGTTCCGCTAAACAGTACAGTCTACTTTCTATAGTGAGTTCTAGGTGCTGATATTTGCACTTTTTTTCGCTATTCTTGGTTAGGAGATTGTAGGGGTTGCCTTTTATAAACAGTCTTATATTACTTTTAACAGAAATTGTAAATAATTTTTTTACTAATATGCATGTATTGAATCTCATTTCCAAAATTGTGAAAGGTTGCTGTGGGGTAACCGAAAGGCTGAACACAATATATCTGGGTATATTGTATACGCTATAGATCTCTACTTACTACGATGTTCTTTTACTCGCATTAGTCCTTGCATACACACTTGTTTATGCTTGATATTTCTGATCTGACTCTTTTTTTACGTCTTCTACCTGGTTAAAGTATGTTCACCTAGGTCGTGTATACTAACTCTTCCATTTACTCTCGCCATTCACTTCCACTTCTAAATTTGGGGTAATTTTTGGTCCATTCTTTCGTACATGTCGAAACTATTTCTTTTTCAATTATTTTTACCACTTTACACAAATGAAGACCTTCTATTATTATTTAACCTTTTACAAAAAATATAAAAACATTAAAATAATTGGACATATAGACATGAATGCCTGCCTATTCCACTTCATTTCAAATTTTCTGAATAAGATTCATCTAAAAGTGTTGAGAAAAGTAGTAATCATTTTGTTGTTTTAAGAATGTAAAAATATAAACATTTTTTGATTAGTACAGGTCGTCAAACAGTAAGCGTAACCAAGAACTATAGACGCTCAAAATTTTCCAAACATGCAACTAGCGTTGACATAATATCTTTATGTCAACCTTCTGACATAAAGATATTATGTCGCATCACCCAGTAATTTCACTATCTCTCTGGCCCTTCAAATCGAAGCATAAAAATACGAACAATACTTTTTTTGTGTGATATCAAAGCAGACGACCTTTGTACGAGGTTTCCCTAGGTCGGTCATTGTTTTTGGTTTAATCTATAGCTAGTAAAGTTGGATTAAGAGTATTTCGTTGAAACTCCTGAAACGCGGTATTAGAGAAAGCGTTTTACAATCAGCGGTACAAACTAAGCAATATACACATTTTGTTTTTATATTTCATACTAGCAGAGCCTTTGTCTTTGAGGGGTATAGTAGCCTTCCTTGATAAATGGAATATCTAACATATAAAGAATTTTTTAAATCAGATCAGTGGATTTGATTTGAGATTAACGCGTTTAAACAAACGAACAAACAAATAATCTATTCAGCTCTATAATATAAGTATAGATTTCATTAAAATATTTTTATATAGTCATTGAACTGAGTTTATAATTATATATAACTAATAATATATTATCATATCAGCCATTGAGTATCTACTGCTGGACATAGGCCTCCCTAAAAAGAGGCATGCAAACGCAAAGGCAATCGCAGAGCGTAGCTTTCGCGACGAGGATGCTGCTGCTCATCCCTGCCCCATGCATGCGTCTACACTGTATCGGATAAATATACCGCCATCTATCAGTTCCGATACCTCAGTCGCCTCTTACGATACCTGGTCGGATAGGATGACTCTGAAGTTGGAGTTCATGAGTCGCAAGACTAGCTGCGACGGTTTATTCTAGTTGTAAAATTTTATCTCTTGTTTTATTTGAGGATAGCTGTTAAATGGATAGTTAAGTGGAAAGTTGAATCAGGGAGGTTTTATTATGGAATATTAGGCCTTCAGAAATAATATCAAATTATCTGTATGCACTACGGATCCTAGCTAAGTATATGACTAGATATTTGCAATACGACGTTTACGCACAAAATTTCTTTGTTAATTCTCCTATTAAAAAACAACTCTTCATATTTAGTCTCTACTTCCTCTTAGATATTAACTTTATCACTCAAAATGAAATCATGATAAAACAACTATTTTAACGGCCCTAAAACGGGGCTTATTTAACTAATTATATTTTTTGTTCGATGTTTCCGTTACCTTGCGGCAAACATTATCAATATTGACAAAAAATCTTGTGTCAGGATTTGAAAATTACAATCACAAGCTTCATAATTTGTTGTTTATTCTTACTTTTTTTTTATAATTTTTTACGTTTCCGTTCCCATTCACGGAGTCGAGCGGTATCTTGTAATCTGGCAGTGAAATAAATAACAAATAAATTCCCACAACATCTCATATATTGACCTGATTCCGTAATAAGTCGCTTAAAGCACTTGTATTACAGACATAAGACAACAGAGTACTCATAAATATACTATTTATATATCTAATACCCAGACATAGAACAAACACAAATACCATCATATTATTTTTTCTGGGTGGGGATCGTACCCACGACCTTTGGCGCACAAGTCCAAATTAATATTATTTGCGCCATTTGGCCCGTCAAATGATGAATTAAATTCTTATGATAATTTACCTAACTAACAGTATTTAACAATTGGTTTTATTTTTATAACAACCTTTTGTTTATCGCTAAAGTCTATGAAGGCCACATTTTTATCCTCTTTCCGTATTATAACGATGTTTCCTATTTTTCCTAATTCAAGTTGTTCTACATGTACCGAAATATCATCAGATGGACAGAACTTACAAATATGTCTGTTGTTTACCTGTAACACTGTAATACGTTACAATTTGACTTTTCCTACAAGAAAACAGAAAACAAATATACCCATGAGAAGAAATTTAAAGTACAGCATAAAACCCTATACCTTCATCATTTACATTCAATGTCAAATATAATTAATTAATTAACACACGTCAGACATAAAGACGACGCGTGATAACTCACTACTCCGTCACTAAGCGGTCAATGCCGACTGTCGCGCGTGACCCGACTGCCAACCACCAGAATTATCCTCGAGCAGACCTCAGCTGTTCTTTTTGATACCATTTATGATATAACAAAGCGCCATAAACTGTACCATCAAGTATATAACATACGGCGGACCAGCAATCAGCATCAGTCACTTAACAACTGTCAAATATGAAGGTAATCATTCTATCTTTGACTGTCATCGGCGTCTTTGCTGAACCACCTCGATTCCGACCAGCGAGGTTTCGGTCCCAGCGTCTAGAATTGGATCCGAGCACCACTGATCTACCACCTGAACCGACAACGGATGCCGCTCCGTACTCTGCAGCTGGATTCAAACCGGCGCAACCCTTCACGTTGCCAACGGAGACGGAAGCCCCAGCCGACACTTACGGAGCCCCTCAGCCGACCGGACCGTACCCGCCTTCTGGTTTTAATCCCAGTAAACCGTTTACGCTGCCTAATGAGCAACCACCAGCAACCAGCTATGGAGTACCGGAGAATACGTATGGTGCACCAACCACTGATGCTTCGACTGACAATACTCTAGCAGAGAAGTTGGATGGTCCCGTGGAAGTGCAGAAGAGTGTGGGCACGTACTACGTTCTGCTGCCAAATGGGCAGCTGCAGAGAGTGGAGTTTGTTACGGAGAACGACGTGCAGAATATGAAGTATACAGCTCGCCTGCAGTTGCAGAACCCAGCCCCTCTGTTTGTTATCAGGCCCTGATTGCATATTGTATGTTAATAAATGCGCTTAAAACAAAATGTTATTTTTGTATATATTTTTACTCATCCTATTTTATGACAATCCTATTGTAATCTGCTATCATAAGCTTAAGCTTTGCTAGTGAATTCAAGAAAAACAGGAAATTTTTGCTCTACAATAATATAACTATTCTTGTTTGATTCAATTACCAATTATCAAATTTTCTTATCCGTCATCGATGACCAATGTATGTGTAGATATACAAAAATATACAACATGTTAATATATCATTCAATATTTGGTAGCAATTTCTATTTCGTTTAATATACTCGTACTACAAATAATATTATTAATTAAAAATGTGACTTTCTAATGGTGAAAGAGTTTTAAAAATAGGTTGCGTATTTTTTTATTACAAAGAAGCTATCAAACCTTTAATCTTTATAAATTAGTTCAAATACATTATTGCGTTAATAATATGCGAACAATTACTACATCTAACTAGAATTAACCAAATAAAATCGAACTTAATGCACAAAACAATTATGAAGACTACTGTAATGATTTTTGTATATCATCATGTAACATGTTGATTTCACAGTTAATACTACTGCAGCTGTCAACGTATACCTCTTTTTAGTTAAACATTTTTATCTACATTGTGTTATTTTAAAAATAAGAGTAAAATTGTAATGTTGATTTCGAATAAATATATAGTTTCTTGTTCTGATTGGGGATTGAATCTACGACCCTTGACGCACAACGACGGATCACTACTATCCACGTCACCAGGCACTTCATTATATTTTATATGAAAATATAAGTTTAAGCACTCAAACCATCGTTATGACATTTTTCTAAACATAATCCAGTATTAAGGAAATGCTCAATTCTGTGTCACGGAAAATGTGCTCTTTCAGTTACCGAGGAACAGAACAAACCGAGAGCAAGCAAACAAAAGATCGAAAACCCTCGATAAACTCACACACAAAATTAATTATAAGATTCTATAATAAATTTTATGCTGACAAAAACGAGCAAGCCTACATCAACATTATTTAAAACAAAGCAATTTCCTTCGTAGCACCCGCAAAGCCTTCGCAGCGAGTAAATGTACTGAAACGCTGATAATAGCCATAACGACCCAGTTTAATTGTGGCTTGGCTTGTCTTCAGTCAAAATACCTTCTGAAATCTCTGAAAGATGCTTCCGGTTTCTTGAATTATTGTCGTTTTTAGATGAAGATGCTACTTTATAATTGTGACCGAAATATTAAAAATGGTATTCGAGGGGACCGGTGGCGCAGATGGTAATGACCCTATCTTTTTCGCTAAGGGTCGTGGGTTTCATCCTTATTCAGGGAAAGCATTTGATCATCATCATTTTAGCTCTTGGAGGTCCACTGCGGGATAAGAAAGGAGGAATTTTGCTCGTAGCTATCCTGATTTACGTAATGTGGTACCGCCATCTGTCGGTTCTGGTACCCCATTTGCCTCTTCCCACACCTAGTACAGAATAACGTACTATTCTATTTACATACACGAAAATATATTAATAAGCTGAAAATTTGAGTTTCTTCTGTTCTGTATCTAAGTATTATGTCTGTGATTCCTCTCTTCATAATAAAACTGTGATTTGCCGCAATGTAACCAAAGCGTTGAACTAAAAATGCAAAGTTATATAAACCGCATTTTAAAGCTGTTAAAAGAGTAATTTTATTATGAGTCCTGAACGCATAAATTTTAGAAAAGATTCCGGAGATTTTGTGATTTTCTGATATCCGTAACACAAGTATTTAAAACGACTTGGAGTTGGGTCTATCAAAAAAATACCTTTAGAAATAAACCAGTCAAGCGTGTGTCGAACTCGCATACCGAGGGCTATGGACCAACCTGTTGCATCGCAATGTTCTCTTGATTTAACAAACAAAAAAATAATAACAATCATCGGTATCTTTTCAACTCTTGCAGTAAAGTATTGCCAAATTATATGATTCTAGCTACATGTAACTTTAGACATGTTACCTTGCAGATTTTGATTGTAGTAAATATATTAAAAAGTGGCCATAATTTACAATTGTGTTTATTTAGAGCATATTTGTTTACAGCTTTAAAAAAATAATTAATCAAAGTAATATTGATATGTTGTTGGATACCGGCAGAGTAGAATAGAGGTATGATTACTAGGTGTCGTAAGAGGCGACTGAGGTACCGGAACTGACTAATGCAATTGGGTGGGAATAGGCGGAATCATTCCCGTGGCAAAGATACATTCTGCAATTGTCACCACGTCTGCCCGGCGCGGCAATTATGGGAATGAAACAGTTTTAATAGCGGGAGACCTTTGTTTGGCAGTGGACGATTTACAGCTGCTAAGATGATCATGATGAATGAAATTTTTAAATTGAATATAAAAATTGTAGTGGTATATGTATGTCGTACGTGACTTTCATATATAATATAAGATATGATAATGGATAATGAATAGGCCAGGATAATGAAAACAAGAAAGGTTAATTTATTTATTTAAAAGGTTTTATTTCTGCAATAAATCTTCACACAATCACACAATCACACATGAGTAATAAATAATCATTTTATTTCTTTATGTATCGTAATTTAATTTATAGCATTGTTAAGTCAAATGAAAGTAGTTTTTGGGCAAATTTATTAAATTATATTGCATCAATACCAGATTGATCGGGGGGAAGGAGTTAGATCGTTCATTTATGAGCGACTCTATGTATGATCACTTTTAGATCGAACTGCGAAATCGTAAAATGCAAAACCGCCGAGGATGGGCTTCAGTGGCAGTTGAGAAACAACAAAATTAACTAGACGCAAGTAAAAAAAAATTTAAAAAAATGTTGAAAATAAAGTTTTACATAAATAGGTACAAAAAACATCGGAATTACCGGAAAAACATCTTTCTTTATACCAGGTGCCATAGGCGGCGGATAATATCGATGGATGGCGCTATATCCATGCAAAATAGCGTATTTTTTAAATTACAATTAAAATTTACATAAGATCTCAAATTCAATGTTTGTACAAATCTATAGCTAAAATATAATTATTAATAAGTCACACATCTCATATCGAACCTGTTGACCTGACTCTGAGATAAGTACGTTAAAACACTTGTGTTACGGATAATTTGAGAACAGGAATCACAAATATAACACTTAAATACATACTTTAACACTCAGACACAGAACAAACATGGCGCAGACGATAGGAACACTACCGAATGCGTCATCGCGCCCGTAGCGAGTTAGCAACAACATTGTTGACGCGAAGTTTCTTTTTGTGATGCTCCCCACACCTTAGCGCGAATATTATGGGCAAATGTCTTTCAATTTGTTACACTCTTAGTGAGGCCTATGTCAGACTAATTCATTAGATGTATATACATATACATATTATATCCACGAGAATGTAAGCGTTACAGCAGCCTATAGATATTTGTAATATCAATAGGATATTACTAGCGCACATTATTCAGTAATTTTACTGCCTCTACAACTCGAGTTAAGATTTAAATTACGCTGTCAACTTAAATGAAGATTTTAAATCAAGGAGATCCATGCTGTCCCGCTGTTCGCATATGCTACATTTCACATTGGATATTGTCGATTCTTTATTTTTTCTGAAAATAAATTTCTCCTATTAATTATTCATTCGAATGTAAGCCTACTTATTATTATAGAATCCTAGGAGGAGTTGTTATTAGTGATGGTGGCATTTCCTTACGTGAAAATTTTAGTTTTATTTACCTTTTAACTATTAATTATCATTGCAGCAATCGTAGAGCGCAGTTTCCGCGACGTAGATGCTGCTGCCCATCCCCACCCTATCCATTTAAGCTACTCTGTTTCGGATGGATATACCGCCATCTTTTGGTTCTGGTACCTTAGTCACCCCTTACGACACCTGGTACAGGGGGAGGTACTATTCTACTCTGCCGGTACCTCACGGCTAAATTACTATTAATACCAGGTGTAAAACTGCGAAATGTATTTACATGAAACTTTACAGTGTATTAGCTGACCCGACAGACGATGTTCTGTATTAAGTTATATGTTTATCATGAAAAAAATATTGCATCCGTAAATACAGATATAAACTATCCTATGTGTCAAGTTGGACCAACCTGTGCACAGTAAGCTAACATGAATTAAAATCGGTACTGTAGTTTTCATGTTCATTGCGGAAAAACACCGTGACACGTAATTCTTATAGATAAAAATAGTGAGAAACCTTAATGGCCTTATTGAGTGGTAAATTTTCAATACAACTTGACCGGAACACAGCATTACGAACACTGCTATTTGGCGGTAGAAATAGATGAGAGTAAGGTACCCATGTCCTTCAGTATGAGGACTACCTCATGTAAACTGGTGGTAGACGGGGTCCTTAACATCTTAAGCTTGTTCTAATTATGATAGAGTGAAAGGAAATAAACTAAAACTAACGACAATAGGCTATCCCCTCGAAGTAGTTGTCTTTAACGACCCAGAAGTTTACCAGCCACTGCACCACCGCTCTGCAGCTGCAGTACGCCATTAGCAGCGCGATCCACGAGGTGTCTTCTTCTGATACATCAGAGTCCAGCCCTGCCATGTGGAAAGTGTTCCAGCTATGCTTCGCTTGACGAACGTAGTGTACGTGATTGATGTATTCAATGGTTTTTTCTGAAGGTTAACATTATATAATAGTATTATTATAACTATTATAATAATACTATTTTTTTGTACAACTGTTGAACAGATATAATCAATGTTGGATAAGAATTTAAATATAAGTTCAATGGGCGGCCTTATCGCATAGAGCGATCTCTACCAGGCAACCTTTGGATGGAAAGAAACAGAAAGAAAATAGTAGTTTCGGGTGTATATGTATACTCCAAACTACTAATAAAGGATTAGTTAAAAGGATAGGCTAAAGTAATAATATATAATTTAACACAAATAACAGTATATAGGTAAATACAAATTCATTCACATGCAATTGATAATATGGCAATATGTAAGTAAACATCATATTTGTGATTCCCCTATTCTCTGTCTATAACACAAGTGCTTTAAGTGACTTATCACGGAGTCAGGTCAATGTACAAGACGTTGGGTGAATTTATTTACTTATTAGCTAACCCAACAGACGTTGTTCTACCTCATTATACTTATGACTATCATGTAAACAATATTGGGACTAAAATAATAATAATAATTCCCACAACATCTAATACATCGACCTGACCGTGGTTTAAGCGATTTTTAAACATTTTTGTTACAGACGCCAGACCATATTTAACACTCAGACACAGAACAAATACAAATATCATTATATAAACATTTGCTTTGGGTGGGAATCGAGCTCACGACTCCTGAGTAGTAAGAATCTCTGGGTATGCTGCCATGAAATAGACAGACATCCGTGGAAATTGTTATGGTCCCTAATGATCGCCATAACCTTGAAAACACATCTAACATAGTGAGAACGGACACTGAAGATAAACATGATACAATATCTGCTGAAATAAAGCCTTCCTCTATGTAGAAAACAAATGATCTCGTATTACGAACATTTCAAAGGATCCGTTCACCCGTTGATATCGGTTCAGGGTTTTACGGGGCCGATTTTATTGAATCTGCCTTTGCTGTTGATAGCTCAGGTTGTATTTGTTGTATATTGTTTCAACACATTCCTGTCTTTAGTTTAGTTATGTTCTTATTTTACAATTTTTTTTATATATCCTTTATATTCAACGTTTTTGTTACTTTACCAGAGCAAAGACTAAAATTTTAAAGTTAAGTAAACTACATATTGAATCCTTTTTTATAAAATCCTGAATATAACAGATTAGATTAATAGACAACCATACTCTAGAGACGTACTTCCTTCTGTACCAGTTATCGTAATACACGACTTAGATGCGGTAACCGACAGATGACGGCCTCACCAGCGTAGCTAAAATACAAAGGGCTGAGATGTGCAACAACATCTTCATCGCATAACTACGCTCTGCCTTTGCCACCACAGCTGTCGAGCGCAGTAATTAACGGCAAAATTACCCCATTCTAGCTGAAACCTATATGCGTCTCAGAAGTAGTCGGCACAACTGCTATAATGATGATGTAAGAACTCAAAAGGAACAATTTTATTCACGAAATTAAAACGTATAAATGCAAGCAATATATGTCAAGCATTACTGTTTTATTACCAAGAATAACGCCCATATATGAAAGGAGTAACGCCAGTAAAGGAAGCGAGAGACAGCGAACATAGTCTTTGCCTAACCCGATGGAACACTGTCGTGCGTATGTTATGTCTTCTGCCCGGTCGCTAAATATACACTAGTATTATTAAAATGTAAAATGAATGTTTGTGTACATTCTCCGTCTGAGTGTTAAATATGTATTTAAGTATTATATTTGTGATTATTGTGTGGTCTGATATCTGTAACATAAGTGCTTTAAGCGGCTATCTCGGAGTCTGGTCAATATATGAGATGTTGTGTAAACGCCGTGAGGTACCGGCAGATGAGAATAGTCCCTGTAACAGTTATCGTAAGAGGCGACTAAGGTAACAGAACCGACAGATGGTTGTATAGCCATCCAAGAAAATGCAGCTCAAATGCACAGGGCGGGGATGGGTAGCAGCCTTCCCGATGCAGAAGTTGTGCTCTGCGATTACCAACACGCTTGCCCAGCGTGGCAAATATGCGTAAAATTCCCTATTTCTTGGGGAGGCCTATGTCCAACAGTGGACTTTTAATGGCTGGTATGATGATGAATGTTAATATTATTATTAATTTAATTAATTATTTTAAGCGTGTTCTGGGCCTCAAACATATCAGGAGCTTCAAAACTTGTATATTCCTCAGTCAAACTACACGAACGCAATATACTTGAATAAGGTTCTTGTGCGATAAAGCTGCCGCATTCCAATAGTTCCCCGTACGTTATCAAGGTATGCACTCCAATTACACGTAGAAACTCAATAGCAAGTCTTGCGGAAGGCAATTCTACTGGTGTATATTACCCGGGCCTATTGTTCCCAACTTGTGTTTACGGAATGCTACCGTCTGGCAATTATACGCAACGTCTTGCCAATATCCGTCCAGGTGAAACCCACAACCGTAGCCAATGGAATGGAGAAGTAATCAAAATAGTAAGCGAATTTATGAACCGTTTTCTATACCTGTACGATGAGATGCTAATTTGGATCATCTTTGAGAACGTCGAACAAAAAGTAAAAAAAATAAAAAAATGTGCAGGCATTATTTTTTTTTTTTTAAAGTTAAGGAAATAAATATGATTTTCCGTGTGGTGCCGGCAGAATAGAATAATACCTCCCCTTGTCTTAAGTATCGTAAGAGGCGAATAAGGAAACAAAACCGACAGGGTGAATAAATGGCAGCGATCCCCATCGCGAAAGCTATGCTGATTACCAACATGCTTATCCGCTATATCTAAGAGTGGACTTTCAATGGTTGATATTATTAGAACTGTAAAGAAATACCATCGATAAATTTAATATTCTCTTCGGACCGATGTATGTTATAAACTCATTTGCAAAAAAACGGGCACATAAGCAATGAACCATTTCAAATGTTACTATTAGTTTGTTTAATAATTATAGGTAGTTTTACTTTCACAATTTTGTGAATTAATAAGCAAATAATCGTTTTCGTCAGTATTATTATAAAATTTTGATAAAATTTATAGGTTTAATGCTAAAGTTCACTAGTAGTGTATGAGCATACACTACTAGTGAGTGCAGTGTAGCTAGTAGTGCATATGCTCGTGAAGTAAAAGTTAACAAAAAAATTTGTTTGTTTTTTCTTTAATAAAGTAAAAGCAGATAAATGTTTAGTATCGAGTGTGACCCCCTCTAGCTGAAATCACAGCTTGAATTCGTCTGGGTATGATAGCGAGGATATCCCGGATACTTGCTTGCGGAATACGTTCCCACTCCGCGGTAAACACATTCTTCAGCTCTCTAATGGTCTGTGGAGCCGGTTGTACTTATCACACGCGTCGTTTTAGAACGTCTAAGACATGATCTATAGGATTGAGGTCGGGACTTCGAGCTGACCAATCCAAACGACGAATGCCGACCTCTTGCACATACGCTTCCACATCGCCAGACCGGTGGGCGTGAGCGTTTTCGTCCATAAAAATTGAGTCTTCACCTAAAGCGGCCAATGCGGGTTGTGCATGAGGAATTACAGCTTTCGTTATGTATCAATATCCAGTCAATGAGCCGTTTTCAATGAAGACTAACTCTGTACGATCCATTGAATTTATTCCTGCCTAAAACATAACAGAGCCCCCACCATAAGGTGTAATTTCTTCAAAACAAGCCTCTATAAAGCGTACTCCTCGTCTTCGACACTCGCCGACATTGATCTTCACCGAATAGAGATATTCTGGCTTCATCGGAGAACAATGCCCTATCCCAGTCTTCATGAGTCCATGACTCACAATTTCGAGCAAACCTAAGCCTGGCAACTCTGTGCTCACGGAGTAACTTAGGGCCGCGGGCCGGGCGATGACTGCGTATATTGCCCGCCAGAAGCCTCCTCCTGACTGTCCATAGACTAATATGCACATTTCTTACTTCTTCGAGGTTGTTCTTAAGCTTCATATACGAAGACTTGCGATTTCTCAATGCGCGACTCACAAGAAAACGATCATCCTGTGGTTGTATACATGGTTTTCTTCCAGAACCAGGCCTTCTCTCGACGGAACCGGTGCCTTGATACCGCTGCCAGGTCCTTTGAACCGTCGAGTTTTGGTAGCTTTTACTACTTTCTCTAACATTATTGAGACGATTTAATAGCAATAAATGAAGCTTTGACAATTAAGAATATGAAATAAATTGATAAAAATTGACTAAAAGTTATGAAAACCGATATTATCTTTTGGAACTTCGCACCAAAAATGTAGATTAAAACGAGCATCAAAGGAAAATTTGAATTTAGAACGTACTGTTTTAAACTCCATGGCATTTTTAAAACCGGCCAGTAACATGTGCAAATGATTGAGATCATTTTGGTACCGTATTTTTTAAAGAAGAATTAATACAAAACCGCCCGTTTTTTTGCAAATGAGTATATCTATGAACAATAACAAAACAACAACGCGGCTTATTTACCCTTAACTTATTACCATTATACAATTTATATTTATTAAATTGTTTTAAAAAAAGTTTTATTTTAAATTAATATTATCTATTCGTCATCATTATAGCCAAAGTACGTCCACTGCTGGACAAAAGTCTTTCCAAATGATTTCCGATAGGACTGGTGGTGCGCGACCTGCATCCAGCGCAATCTTTCGGTTTTAGTCAGATCGTATCGCGCTCAATATGTCATCAATTACCCCATTTTAATTTTTTATTAGATAATTAAAGGATTACACGCAACATTGTTATCTTATTTTCACTGATCATTATTTGATTCAAAAGAAAACATTACTAAACACGGTGTTTCTATTATTGGATTTGGATATATTGGATTGCGTTGGATGCAGGCCGCAAACAACCGGACTAAGACTAAACGGACCGGATATTTAGAAATCTCTTAGGGAGGCCTATATCCAGCAGTGGGTGGCCAATGGCTGATATATGATAAACTCGTACATAAGGTTTACAAACTCCTTACGTAATAAAATTTAATTTAATTTGTTATTCGGATAATTTTAAGGCCACGCACCTAAAAGGTAAAAATTAGACCCAATCATAAGACTCCGCTGTCAGCCTGCTTACCAGTCTGTCTACCTCATGAACCATCGTAGGTAATCTTTTGATTTTCTTACAAATAAATATTTATAGGGTTCCCCCAAACAACAAATGTGATTTAAAGGCTATTTATCGTTACTTAAAATATACAAACATAATTCACTTAATTATCGTTATAAAATCAAACGTGCGCGGTGCGCGATTCCTACTCACACTAAGCTGAGTTGTTAATTCTATATACTAGCAGTGCTCCACGGTTTCACCCGCGGTAAATTGTAAAAATTTTGTACTAACTTTGCACCTTCTTTTACCCCCTTAAGGGATGGGAATTAATATTGTACACGTGTTTCATTACTTTCAACGAAGAACCTTTTTACAAAACTTCATTCGAATAACTTCAGCAAAGTTGCATACTAACTTTGCAACACCGTTTCACGAGGGATAATTTTTCAAAACTCATTAATGCTCCCCTACGTCGTAAAACTACCCTCTGTGCAAAATTATGATTTTTAACCCTTATAATTTATGCTCTGTGTTGCTATGTCACTGCAGTGCAGTCACTCTGTCAGTCAGCTTATCGTTTGAAATATATACAGATTTTGGTAGACAATTTCCTATTTTCGAAAAAAAATATAATGTAGATTTTTTCGTAATGGTAGCTGAATGTCAATTTGCGAGTATCTATAATTTAATTTTATATTCACCTCTGCAACATTTGCATAATTACAACGCTCACTTAAGTTCCGGCTTAATAGTTAGAGGCTACAGTTTGATGTAACTATACACATCAGTAGAGTTAACGGCGATTACCTAAACTCTACTCGTATTAAAACTATAATGCTGCGAGACTGGAGCTGATACCACGTACACAAAATTTAACGCTTACATAAACTGACAGCGAGCCATAGCAAAATAATTAATAATCTTAAAAGCACAGACAATCCAAATAGGCTTTAATAAAAATACTCTTTTAACGGCTTTAAATTTCTCAATCTTGACAACATCACATCATCATCACCATACCAGCCATTGAAAGTCCACTGCTGAACATAGGTCTCCCTTAGAAAGGGGGATTGTTGGTCATAATTGCCGCGCTGGACAAGCGTGTTGGCAATCGCAGACCGCAGCGGTTACCGCAAATTAACAGAAACGTCGAATAAAAAAATGTTTAATAAACAGCGGAATTTTGCACACTTAGTTTAAAATTATAACGTTTACTAGTTCACTGCTCATAAAAAAACTACTGTTTTAAACGGGTAGAAAACATGGTTAGTTAAATTTTAAGAATTTTTTGTTTGACGATTTTACGGCAACGTTATCAAGAAAAGATCTGCATTTTTAAGCCGTTAAAAGATATGTTTTTTTCAATACGCAATCCCAATAAGAGAGAAGAGATAACAGTTTCAAAACGATTTCTTTTTTTAATATTTATTATTTTTGGGGCTTTTATCTTAAAGACATGTCAGCCCCATTAAATAAAAACTTACACTTACTAACAATACATACATAAAATTAATAATAATAAGAAATCCCGACAACATCTCACACATTGACCTAATTTTGTGATAAGTTGTTTAAAGCGCTTGTGTTACGGACATAAGAAAATAGAGAATTCACAAATATAGTACTAAAATACATATATTTAACATCCAGACACAGAAAAGACATAAATATCATCGTATAAATATTTGGCCTTGGTGGGGATCGAACATACTACTACTATCTTTGGCGCACAAGACAGGATCACTACCATTTGCGCCATCGGGCCCGTCAATTAGGAAAACAAAGGAACTAATAGCAATAAAACACAAAAATAAGAAGCCAATTAATTGTCTTTGTATTCAGTATCTATATAACTTAAAGGCAGCACTTAGTAAATTACACAAATAACAGGCTGTATTAGAATTGAGGGCACTGAGAATACTCTGAATAACGCCTGCATTAAGTTTATTAATACTGACTCTACGTAAAAAATCCTCTCTGTCACTTCTATTCCTTTCTCATTCCATTATATTGTAATTTAAGATCGTCCTAAGTTCGTTTATACACTACACAGTAAGGTGGGGAAACCTTTTTCATTAAAAAAACAAACTTCTTACATAGTACATGTTCGGACCTAATTTGATTATTATTAATTTGACTTGTTCCCCACTTAACTTACTAATAAAAAACCATGGTATACGAAAACGCTCACTCTGTATCGTTTTATTAGTTTTCGAACGTTCGTCAAAAATACTCCTTTCTCTGCATATGACAATCTTTAAATTTGCACCAAGTTCTTAATCATTGTATTAAGTAATCCTTTATTTAATTTACAAATGGATTTAGATGGTTTAAATTAATATATCATCTGTATAATGATCTGAACTAGCCAGTGTAGCGGTAATTACTCACAATTCAGGTTTCGGGCAAAATTAATTCCATCATTCAGAATTCGGCCGTTCAATATGCATGTATGTAAACTCCAACTTTAGCTGGCCAACTGTATCATATTCCGCTGTTGCCTTAATATTAATGAATTTTGCTAGGGTTTAGCAATGAGGTATTAAATTCTGCGAAGAGGCAATTTCCGCATAAACGGGTGAATAAACTAACTGTCCTCTATTTTGTTTACGAGGTCCGGGCTAGACTTTATGCCTCATGATGGAAGAAACTTTGCTCATTCATCACGGACGAAATAAAGTTCATAGTTTACGACACCTATGCGATTACCAAGTTACTAAAACTGAAAGGTAAGTTTGTTATTATACCCATTAGAATTGAACATTTGACTGCAATAGAAACTGTCTTATTCATCTAATGGACATAAGTTTTGACTGTTAATATTAGGCGTAAAGCTTGGTTATGAATTATAAGGTTTAGGCCAAGACAAAGTGATTTATTGTAAATTTTAGAACAAATTGTCAGAATACGAACTGTTAGATGTTGAAGAAGTTACACGTAGCTGTCCCAAAGAGTATTTTGCAAATAAGATTGCAACTGGGTGATTACAAATTCTATCCAAGTGCTTTTGAACTGGTATATTAATTCAAACTATCATCACCAGCCATTCTCAAACGGCATTGCCCTATCTTGTGGTTGTATAAACACGGGTTTTAAGGAATGTATATGACACTAAAACTCAGGTCTTTGAGTCAATGACAACAATACCCACCGTTGCGAGAGAGTTTTTGGTCTGCCACGTTAGAAAAGTAGGCACGTCGTTAGATGTTCAGTGTTGAACATAAGCCTCTCCAAAAAAAGGAAACATTAGCCCTGATTGCTGCGTTGCATTGGGCAACTATGGTGGCAATTGCAAAACAGCTTCACGAAGGGATGCCGCTGGATATACCACCATCTGTTAGTTCCGATATATTTTCTGCTTTGCCGGTACTCCATAAAGTCGATCTAGGTAATTAACTCACTCTCTGTGCTAGTCATGCTGGTGTCCATAAGAAAGATGATAGTGTAAGCCACATCAGTAAGGAGCACTGCGACGCCGGTGAGCGTGAAGAGCAGCAGACTGGTGTACACGGCGCAAGGTTTCCGAGCCTGCACGAGGTACCCGATGCACGAACAACTCCACAACACGTGCAGGGTCAACCATACGCTGATTTTTCTGGAAAAATAGAATGGTATTGATTATACAGACCAGTTGATATGAGTATTTGCTTCATGCAATTATAGCAGACGAAGGATATCCGCTGCTAGACATCGGTGTCTGCAAGAACGAGGGTATTTGCAGCACAGGGGTGGCACTAGGCTATCGAAATATTTAGAGCCGCCATCTTTTAGTTCTTGGAATGCCGGTTGATAATATTGTGGCCGCATTAAAGTCTTTAATCATTCACTGACTGCTATTTGAGTAGGGATTCTTCCTTTGAGCAATCTAGACTAGATGTGTCAAAGATTATAGAAAGCTACGACGTTAACTTTCCGCAAAAGTGATGATACCCTAATGCTGGCTAACAAAAGCTAGAGACATATACGATGCAGAATTAACAATTTAAATAGGTGTTAAAGAAGAAGTCAAAAGCACCGGGAATGTACGAAAAGACTGATGCGAGTAAAGGAATCGAGAGAGGTATGCTAACATCGTAGTAAATGGAGATTCATAGTCTCTGCCTACCGCGATGGTACCAAGGGTGTGATGTATGTATGTATGAACAATAAGAGTAAGAATTACTATCCATTGGGCCTTGTTGGAACGGAAGGCTAACCTTACCATCATGTTGAACAGGTTCATAATCGCTACCTTAACAGTTAGAGTTCATTAGGTTCATGTAACGGTGTCTATACCTGATCTCTTCTGAAAAATATTTACAATATGTTCAGCGTATGTCTTCAGAGGTCTACTGAAACCGTTACATTGGGCTCAGTTTTTGAGCAATTATCTAACACGTAAATAAACGTGTATGGCATGACTAATGCAAGTAAGTGCAGCGAAAGAGGTATACCAAGAACATAACAAGTGAGGGAGGAGATCCAACTGGATCCAGTCTGAGATCCACACTGGATCCAGGAGGTCTCTGCGTACTCCGATTGGACAAAAACGTGATGTATGTATATATGTATGTTTGTAACTTATGACTGGAGCCTTCGAGTAAGTAGTATCTACGTTTAATGATGTCGACTTAAGGTCTTCTTTAAAAATAATTTACGATTTAGTCAGAGTGTTACATGAATATACCTCACCTCATACACAAGCGGTCTGAATTTTAACCTAACTCTCATCTATGTCTTATTATACCGCCAAATATCAGTTGAAGGATGAGAAAAGTTGTGAAATTACTGGACATAATATCTTCAAGTCACAACTATGGCAAAGCGTTAGTGATATAATTGTGATATTAAGAGAATTTATGGGCAGCAGTAACATTTAGTATAACGCGGACTATATGCATGTTTGTCGACCTGGTGTATTAAAAAGTATCTTTAAAAATCTGTCGTTACCATTGCCATTCTACGAACTTTAGCCTTATAAATGACACATACAAAAACTTCAATATATATTTTTTTCAATCTTATTAATAATATCATGTTTATTCTCCTGTATAGATATTGCTGCATCGTAAATAACATTTTCTTGCTTTCCAGTGATAAAATGTATTAAAAAAATATATGGTAAGGAATAAGAATTGGATTATGATTGGGTTACAGATTTGTTGTTGTTTACGGATTTCTTGCTCATAAAACCTGTATTTTACCTCAAGTTATGCAGTATATTTGTTATATAGTTAGATTTCAACAAATAAAGTGTTTATGTTTATATTGTATCGCTTTAGTCTAAAAGCTGTAACTTGACTTATTTTAAGTAATAATAAATTTCCACAACATCTTATACATTGCCCGGATTCCGTGATAAGTCGTTTAAAGCACTTTTGTTACAGATATCAGAAAACATAAGAATCACAAACATACTAGTTAAATGAATATATTAAACACCTATACACAAACAAACATAAATATCATCATTTAAATATTTGGCCTCTGGCTTGTGATCGAACCCACGACAATTGACGCACGAGAGAGCATCACCATCTGCACCATCGGGCCCGTCGTAAAAAAAGGAAAAAATATTAAAAGAAATTATTTATCATCTCAATCTCATATTTTCCACGTGCCAATTCTTCTTAGTAACAATGTATGCTTACGAACAATCAGCATAAAAAAAGAAGAATCCTCTGGAGAATATTACGTTTGTCAGGTACAAATGTAGTGCTTTTTTATTTGTTTTTATTGGGTTCCCTAACGGAACTCTTGTAAGGCGAAAAGTTCATCGGCAATTTGTATATTTTAGTTTGCTAGGCTCGTACTCCAAATGTAATATAAAATACATTCCTGATTTGTTTGTTTATTGCCAATAAGACACGTCTATTTTGTCCCTGAAGATGTTTGTCTATGCTTCATTTACGACATTGAAAGAAAAGGCAAATATATTTCTTTACATTCTGGTTCCCGGGTATTAGGAATACAAATTAGCTTTCAACATTTTATATCGAAACCCGTGTATATTTTTTCCCGTAAAAAAATTATAAGTAGCGATCCTGACGATACCATTAAATAGTAGTGTAATCTTGTCAATGTCAATAATCTTGTAAAAGTCAAATAACTTTTATTAATACAACAGATAATAGAGTTTTTAGTTAAATTATAAGCATCTCATATTCTGTAGGATAGGTGACGCTAGTTACTACATTAATTATTTTGTTAGGAAACATAAGATTAAATTCTTTTATGGGCAGCCATAATGTGTCAAAAGGGCACGACTTGCTGTTCATATAAGTCTGTTAGTTCTAACACTCACACATGGTTGTGAATATTGGGTATGTTAGAAAAAATATACGAATGGAATAAATGCTGTTGAAATGAGGGCACTACGAAGTACACTCTGGTGTGAGTTTGAGAAATAAATTAAAGAATAGTGTGATAAGAGATCTATGTGGTGTAAAAAATGGTGTTGTGAAACAAATTGTGGGAGAAAGGAATGTGAGTTGATTCGAACATGTAGAAAGAATGAATAAGAGTAAAATGACTGCACAAGTATATAGAGTGAAAGTGAATGAAACGGTATAAGACGACTGATGCGAACATATCTTAACCAGTTATAAGAAGTATTAAAAAAGGGCCAGATCAGTAGTACCAAAAATAAACGAGCGTGTATGAAAGAACTAATGCTAATAAGGGAAGGGAGAGAGGTTTACCAAGATCGTAACTAGGTGGTTGAGCCATAATTGAATTACAAATGGTATTGGTGAAACTTTTTCCCGTTACAATAAATTATGGACCTTAAGATGAGTATCGTTACAACTGTTGCCTTTTTTGGATCCCTATCTTCTAGCTTATATCAAGTTCAACAGACTGCATTACAAATAGTTTCAAGATTCACAAATTGTTTTTGTATTTAAAGATTTTTATTCTCATACAAATCTACATTCATTTACAATGAGATATTACAGTTATAACAAATAATATACAAATTAGCCGGTACTCGACTCCAAATAAAATTTCAGCCTCTTCCGAAACATATTTATACTCTCACCTTCTTTTATGTTGTTAGGCAGCTCTTTGAACAGCTGTGCTCTTTTAAACAGTACAGTCTTCTTTCCATAGAGAGTTCTAGGTGTTAATAGTTGCACTTTAATATTAGTTCGGAGATTGTAGGGGTTGTCTTTTATAAACAGTCTTATATTACTTTTGACAGAATTTGTAACTAATTTTTTTTACTAACATGCATGTATTGAACTTGTATAATTGAGATAGATTAAATATTTTAGTTTTTTCATATATACGAATAGTTGGTGTGTAGAATTCTGGTGATAGACTTTGTCCTTTGTTACTCTGAAAACATTGACAACTCTAGTACAGAGATAGAGAGTTTAGAGAAACTAAGCCGCACAAAGACTGACCGATATAGTGATATTTATGTTGTTTCGTTTACCCACCTACGTCTATCTCTTGATAACAGATATAGAAGTTAGTGAATTGAAAAAAATAATAATTATACATACTTTCTAAAATCAGTAGCGATCTCATTCTTGACCGGCCATACAATCTTGGAGACCGCTCCCTGATACCTGGTGTGATTGTAGAAGTAGACCCTACCGCAGATCTCAGGGTCGTAGAGGTACAGCATTTTCATCAGGGTGACCTCGTGGAGTTCGCTGACGCTCGGATGCATTCGGCAGCTCAGTGTCAACCAACTGACTATGATGCTGAACGCGGCTAGATAAAGCACAGTGCCTAAGATCTCCGGGAGTAAAGTATTTAAGCAGGTATACCTCCTAGAATAGTCGTATGAATGTGTACCTCACTGTACTGTTTCTACCGACCAAAACGTAGTTCTGAGTTGATTTTAGAGAGTCAGAGAAGCATTAAAACGAATTGTTACTGTGGCATAATATTATTAGACAACTAATAAACACAGGCGTACAAAAGGAGAATTTTGCCCATAATTACTGAACAGACCAGAGAGCAATAATAGAACGTAGCCTGCAACGAGAATACTGTGATTTTTTGCTGGGTGAATAAAACTTCACCTGTCAGTTTTAATACCTCTGTCGACAGTACAGAGAAATAGTACCCCACGGAAAATGAGGTTCTAGTCTTTGGATTACAGTGTGCTTGTTTCATAACTTTGTAAAGCATAATTAAAAATTACATCTAATGTCACAAAACCCATGTGTGCCCAACCCACCCAACTAGACATCCAACAATTAATTATGGTGCAATGTTTTAATGTATCAACTGTTATGATTTGAACCCAATATTTCTCACACAACATTAAATGAATCATAGCATTATATGAACAAAAGTAGACATAACAACTTATGTCAAACGGAAATCACTTACTTTGATATGAAATGATCACCACAGTCCAATACAACAACACGCCCATCGTTAAATGAAATAATTTGCCAATTTCAGTTGCCGATAGATCTGCCAACTTGATGTTTCCGACAAGCGTTCCCAGGACGATCTAGTTACGGCAAACAAATTTCAAGTGGGCCAAGATCCAATTTGCCGTCGCCGAAATTGCCCTGTCCCTGTTTTGATTACAGGTAAAGTCCAGAATTAATGATCGCCGACTCGGCTCCGAGCTGATAATGAAAAATTTAATAGCATCCTCCGTTCAACGCCTCAAATTGAATTTCCTTAAGAACAGAATTGTCGCGTTCCATTTCGCATTACCAAACTGTTAATATTACTGAGAAATTGCTCTCTTTTAATCTCGCAGCTGACGGTTTGCGGGTGTAATGAATGGGTTGAATTTACAATGCAAACGGCGAAAATTGTTTACCCTCAAAATGTTCTGTTCAAAAATCCTTTCTTAACAAACGGCGTCTGCTCTCCCGTCCTGAAATAGAGTACGTTTTCTTTGTAAGTTAACTCCTCTGGTTCGGGTATGGCCGTGTAGCCGTGTGTAATTATTCTCATTTTGACTTCTCTCTTTTTGATTATACGCCGAATATGGTTCATGATATTGCAGCTGTAGATGTTCCAGCACACGAGGGCTATTCCTCTCATCCACATGATTGATGCGACCAAAGGAAACCATCCGGCGAAGCTGTCGTAATTATCTAGCTCCAGTTCAACGCCCCATCCGCTGTGCCTCAGAACCATGCCGGAGGTCAAGCTTTGTTGTATATCGGCAACGTACACTATAGCCATTGAGAAGTCGAAAATGACGACTGAGACACAAGTGTAGAAGAATAAGGTGACCATGAACTTGAGTATGCTATCGTTTTTGCTTCGCTTTAAGGTAACAAGCATTGCAATTGCTGTTATAAGCCAGAACCCGTGTATGACGAGGCTCACGTCTATGTACCTGTTGGAAAAACATCTGCAGGTATTCAATCAATAAACAAGGCAATCTAGACTTTATTGATGTACAGTATTAATCAGGATAAATTTAAAAAAAAGTTACTGAATGTAATTCGCTGTGAGTACTATACCGGTAGAATAATATCTCACGCTGTAAGTATCGCAAGAGGTGACTGAGGTACCAGAATCGACAGATGGCGGTAAATCCATTCAAAACAGTGTAGTTCAAATGCAACAGACCTCAGGCAGCTTTGACCTGATTGACTGACCAGTTTATAACCTTTCCTTCGATGTCATTACGAGCAGATTCTTCTATACCATGGAAACAGGACATTACAAATAAAAAATCTATCCTCACTTAAAATCAGATTTTTTTGTAATCAAATAACTGTAAATAATTATTATAATACTAGCAGTGCCCCGCGGTTTCATCTCCGTAAGATGGTATAACTCTCATACTAAATTTGCACCCCGCTTTTATTCTCATCCCTTAAGAGGGCTTAAGGAACGATTTTAAATGAAAAGCATTTATACTGAAGTTCATTTTAATAACACCAGTATAATTACAGCTAAGTTTTATACAAATTTTGCACCCCCGGTGAATTTGGTGTCAAAAATTTTAATGCTTCTAACCCTTATAGTTCAGGCCCCGCGTTGGTTCATCAGTCAGCCAGTAAGCTTCCCTTTTTATATAGTAATAATAATATACTCTTTATTTTACACCAATAAAAACAACACAAGAACATCACAAAAACATGGATTAGTAGCTACAAGAGGCAAAAGAGTAGACATATATATATATATGTATATATATATAAATGTGGTGTGCATTTCTTAGTGTTCACTAGTTCTATTATTTTTTACTAAAAACAACTTAAAATTATTTGCTATACACAAAAATGTAAACTGTTATCTTAATGTTAATGTAATCGCACTGAAACTATCAAAATGTGAAAATAGTTTTATGAGGTATAAGTTAAATATGTCGACTTCTGCGGCGTCTTCATTTGCGCAGATATCTTTAAAATAATAGCCCATTCTCAGACGAACTTAACTCTGCGATAGCAGCTCCTATCTTCATTAATTATAATGTAAGTTTTATGCTGGTGTATAAGTTTGATTAAAAAAACAAATATTAGCCTTTATAATTGGAGGAACCTTTATCACTACTAGCTTTTCTTGCAGGTTCCTTTCTAATGGGTCACGTAATGAACCTGCAGTAAATTTAGTTTTAAGGCTCGTCTGGTGCCGGCGGACTGGATAGGCAGGTGGGTCTAAAGAAGTCATTTATGTATTAGATGATATTTATGACCTCTATCTATATTTAAATGTATTTATTTGATTTTATTAATTAGTATTACACAATAACAAAAATAATATACGTTCTTTTTCCTTGAAATAATTTAAATTGTTTTTACGCCGCGATTTAAACCAAACCATTTCCTTTCCAAAGAATAACATTACCAATTATACTACCATAGTAAACACTTCAATGTTACTTGTACTTTCAATGTTATACGTAATTAGATACACTAAAAATTCTTCATTAAATTTCCACATATCATACATTGATCTGATTGCGTGATAAGTCACTTAAAGTACTTGTATTACGGATATCAGACAACCGAGAAATCACAAATGGGGATCCAACACCGCACCATCGTGCCCGTTATCAATAAAATAGTAGCAACGGAATGTCTATTTCTGGAGATAGGCGTCTTCAAGAAAGATTGAGAGAGACTTAAAGGCAATTGCAGAGCTTTGCATCCCGCCTTATTGCATTTAAGCCTCGTTGTTTCGGATGTAGACCCCCGTCTGTCGGTCCTGGTTTTTTGTCTCCTTGAGCAATATCAAGTACAGGAGGAATCTTCTACTCTGTCTCATAGCAGAAAATAGATATCTATAGTTTTTAATACAAAAAAACGATTACATACCTTCTGGTCTTAAATGAGAGCCTAGTAGACACAGTGACCACAGCTTGCTTCCATTCAATAGGGCTTATCTCCAATCCTAGAGTATCGTTTGACAGCTTGATATTGGATAGATCGCTAGCAGTGCGCAGTTTGTAGCCACATGTTTTGTAATCGTAGAGGTACATTATACGGACCAGTTTGTCGAAGTCCATCGTGGAGTTCGCCGGTGACCAGAAGCATTGGAGAACCGTGAACGAGCCAATGTAAACTAAAATACCTGGAATTTTTTTTTTAATTAGATCAGGCCGACGAACCGCCAAATAGCAAAATAAGATTACTGATGAGAGAGGCAATTAAATTACTGAGTAATGTGACATAGCATCTTCAAGTCACAAAGTTAAGATTACTGATACTGATGGTGATAAAGGTAGATCAACAACTTGTGCAACACTGACCGTATTATAATTATTCGAGCACTTATGTATTTACTTACACTGAATTATTGTGATGCTGCATACCCAAGCACACCTGGTTTTGTACCACGGCTGTAACGTCACGGGCAAACGAGATGAAATTAGACTTTTCCTTAACATTAAACCTATAGTAATAGCACGTTATGTTTATTTAAACATTTCTTTTGGCAGAATGCCATGATTGTCGTAATACTGTCCTTGAAGGATTGATCACTGTCACTTTGACAGTTCTTTATATAATTACATTCTAAAGAGTTTTTAATACTCAATCGTTTTATTGCGTATGTATGTTAAATAATTTTATATATACTGTTGGTAAAGCAAAAAATTAGATTACTGTGGACCCTGTACAGCCCTGTTTAGACAAAAAAATATAATTATTCTAAATCGTAATTCATAAATATAAAAACCTAAGACTAATATTATGAAGAGGAAAAATTTTATCGTAGAATATTATTTCACTTACTACTTCTTTAGACCATGTTATATTTTCTAAATAAATAATAGAGACCGCTATCTAAAATAAAACTTTATAATCATGATTTTTATTTCTGAACGCTTGTAGCAAATAAAGCCAGTAATTACTGAACGCATTCCAAAATCTCTTACAAGAATAGAAAATTACATTATTAGTAAATAATGAAATTTGTGAGAGTCGTGGCTCCGAACCTCAGGACATATATTTATATGCTGAAGTTTTTATTTGTTCTTTATCTGGGAGTGAAAATATATATTTTACTAAAATACTTGTGATTTCTCTGATCTCTGATGGCTGTAATACAGTTGCTTTATAAAAAATACGTTTTTAATATTTTAAGCATAGTAAGATTTAGTGCTTATTAAAATATTAAATATATATTAAGAAAATATAAATAATTAAATTACGACTTAGACATAGAAATCTTTCATTATACACTTTACAGTAATCCTCGATAGATGGTGCTGAAGTGGATTACATTGCAATAACAAGATTTATTTTTGTTGTCACTTATACCAAATTTTATGTTTTTTTAAGTTCTAGAATCAACACTCTTCGAAGGTCGTTTTCACCCACACCGCCATATTAAAATCTTTCAGGTCAACAGAAATTGTTTTTTAAAAAGCGCGACCGGTTTGCTGTGGTAGTATTCGTAGAGCGGACTTGCACCGCGACCTCGCGCTCCCTTAGATTCGTAAGTTCATTGGTGAGGCCTCTCGTCGTTACTTCGATAAGGCATTTTACTACTCGAATCTATTAATAGTTTAAGCCACAAGCTACTCCGTTGAGCAATGTATCAACGTCCGTGTACGGAGACTAAGACCTCTTGGGCCCACGGCTTATAATTTCCATGCGCCATTACCGTGCTTCGCACACAATACATAGCATAGGCTTACGAGTACACCGCACTCCGCACTCCCCGGCGAGTGCGTGATCTCCTCCTAGATAGTGTATACGGCTTAGACTAGTGGTTGTCCACCCACATCTACCCTCTAAGAGTCCTTTTAACAATGGCTACTCAAGTTGAGGTCCGTGCCTTAGACGCGGCCTTGAGTGATCTTCGTCGGTCTCGTTCCGATCCCGTAATATTACAGGGGGTGCGGGAAGAGTGCAGGAATGAGCGGCAAGGCCACTTTTCCCTATAACGATGGAATTGACATCAGAGTCAGCAAGCCTTATGTTTGTCCGAAAAAAAATGTATACCTTCGTTCAAGTTAAGAGGAAGGTTGTTATAACATTACATTTTAAATACTAGGGTATAAGTAATAGTAGGGTATAAGTTAATTATAGATGGTTTTTCAAAATATTTCTGTGTAAATAACAAACCAGTCCTATGTAGTAGTTATTGTTAATTTATACTTATATTATAAAGATTGTTAAAAAGTTTGCTTGTTTGTTTCAACGCGCTAATCTCGGGAACCGCTAGTCGGATTTAAAAAAAATATTTTAGTGTTAGATAGTCTATTTATTAGGAAAGGCCATTTTAAAATAAATGTTGAAAGTCACTTTAACCTCTGTATTAGATGTAGTTATCATATCTTAAACAGCGAAGCTTTAGTGCATTGGGGCGAGGATGGGCAGCAGCGTCAAGGATATGGTTGTCTGCACGCTTATACAACGTGGCGATTATGGGTAGAAAATAAAATCGTGTAACGGTTTATACACACACGTTTTGATTAAAAAATTCGTCGGAACGTGAAAAATGGGTTAAAATACAACGCAAAATAAAAAAAGATGTATTTACTGCTGTAGTCGACAGCGTAGTCCACTCGAGCGGAACCGGGATGACGGCTAGTATGAAATAAATGTTTCAGTGACAACACAAAAAAATTCAGTATTAAAAATGTATTCGATAGCAATCTATACTATCTTTTATTCTCCAGGTAAATGGTGGAGTAAAAATTATATTTCCATTTTTAAACTAAATGGTTTTTATCGCTTTGTGGATAGCAGGGTTGTCGCATGTCCCTTTCATTCCTGCCGACGATTCATTATTAGGGGGCCCTGGGTGCTTTTTGTTGCATCCTTTTTTATATTCCGTATATTTACTGAGGCTAAACCTCGTCTAAAGGTCGCCAAAGGTCGTCTGCATTGGTACCTCAGCCGCACTCTCATCTATTCCTACCGGCAAACTGCAGTATTCGCTCTTGTGTTTGAAGAATGAAAGAGACTGTGGAATATGAAATCCTTCAGATCATTAGGTTGGTGATGCATGACTAAGAGTCTTTCATAACGCCAACGTTTATAAGCTGGTACCATAGCTTATAAACGTTGGCATTATCATATCTATCAGCATATATTTACATGGTATTTACTAAATAATAAATAAATTTACATAGCATCTCATACTTTTATTCTGAGATAGGCTGCTTAAATTTGTGTTATGGATAACAGAAAAATACAAATGCTCATCATATTAATGTTGTTTTGCCCTGTTAGAATCTAACTCACGACCTCTGGCGCACAAAATGCACCATTGGACTCTTGAATAGTGGTAAGTGGTAAGAGACATTTTTATTTTAGATTTTCAACAACTGAATATATCGGCAAGCAACTAAGCAACCCTAAACTTACCGATACCTAGTCAGGCTTACTATGCAAGTCTAAGAAATTAACTACCACCTTACGCTTTTATGGGTTCAGTCTTAGATAGCCTAGAGCTGTCTAGATAGCTATCTCCCAAAGTTTATTACTAGAATTAGTTCCCGACCCGTGGCTAGCTTTTGTTTTGAAGTAATTACGTTTATTTTCCCACCGTGGGTTTTAAATTACCTCTTTAAAAGGTTGGTGCTAGATAAAGTTTTTTTATTATGAAGTTTTATAACATTTGCAAGTTCACAAGAATGTTAAAAGCCTCTTCTTACTGCTTTAAAATGAGGCTTACTTAACACTGGTTGTTGCCTGCGGCTTCATTTGCATGAAATCATATTGTGTAGAATCGACCTGTTGTTCTGTCATAAAGTAACCACATTGTCCAAGCCTTTTTTAGAATTAAATTCAGACTTCATAATTTATAATAAATCAATTATATATTATTAAAATAAATATCTTCATCTAAATTATTATGCTACAGAGGATCTCATCGAGTTCGCATACGTATACACACCACACACAGACTAACCACATTTTTATTTTTTACAAGTTTTTATCTTATATCAGCTATTGGAAGTCCACTGTGGAACATTGGTATCTCTAAAAAAGGGGAAATTATGCCCATTATTGCCACGTTGGGCAAGCATGGTTGCAATCACAAAGCGCAGCTTTCGCGAGTGGGCAGTAGCCCATCCCCGTCCTGTGCATTCGACCTACACTATTTTCGATGAATATACCGACATCTGTGAGTTCTGGTAACTTAGTCGCCTTTTATGATAACTGAAACAGGGGGAAGTATTCTACTAGTTACTTTTTTATATGATTAATTTGTTTCAAATTTGTACAGAATTTTGTTTTATTCTTTGATACATACGTCAATAATTTTTGTTAATATATTTACCGCATATAGGGAGACTTGGAGGCCTGAAATATAGAGTATCACCCTAGGTCCATTTCATTTTATTTAAACTTATTTTGTTTCATAATGATGTGGCAAGAATTCAATATAATATCATTACATTTTACCAAGATGAAATATAAACATTAGTTTAGTTTAATATGAGCGTGCACAAACCGTAAACATTGATGGATTTTTTTATTAGGCATATTAAATTTAAATTATTATTTTTCCTCGTGAAATAAAGTGAATGTTAAAATTTCATACGAATAACTATTTTAGTAAAGTTTTATTGGTACCTCACTCTCACATATTTCTGCTGTCAAATAGCAGTGTTCATATTGCTGTGTTCCAGTTTGAAGGATGAGAGAGGTAGTGAAATTAATGGGTAATGTGACAAAATATCTTCAAGTCATAAGGATAGCAATGCGCTATTGATATCCTTGTGATATTACGAGCGTTTAGACGGTGGAGGTGCTTAGAACCACGCGGTTTCGTCCAATAGCATAACTTATACAAAAGCCTTCTTCCGTCGCCCTCTCACTGGCACTCCACAATTAAATATACTTTACACACATTTCTTTCGTAGAGCAATACACCATGTCCGCCAGCGAACACGTGCAGTCCCTCCTCAAGTGATAACTGGCCGCACTAGTGCAGCCATGCTATCTCAGTCTTCTTTTTAAAAACTTAACTTCAGCCCTAACAATAGCCACTCGAATGGCCACTTAAATCCCGTAAAGCCTACGGGGTAGACCGTAACCGAACGTGCGATCGCCGCTGCGGGGTACGGAGATGAAATAATGCACAGGGTTGCTCTTCTGAGCCCCAATGAGCGACCTCGCCCTTTCCTCTTAGCGCCAATGAACGACCTCATGCACTCCTCCTATTGCGCTGGAATTAAAGTCTGAGTAGACCAGAAGCAGGTTCTCCGTAAAAATAAACACAGATTGTATGCTTGTGTAAAAAAACACAGTAATTATCTTCAGAAACTCCGTATTATTTCTTCCAACATGCAAGTAGAGACATAACAAATACCGATAGATACAAAATTAAAAATCTAAATAGAGCTAAGTTTGTTTTTTTTATTTTAGTTCATGCACCATCCGGAATACGAATTGATAAGTTAAATATATATGTATATACAATGTATTTATCAGTAAAAAAATCGATTTAACACAGTATTTCGCCGGGACTTTTCTGATCCAGGGTGTATATTTAATCTAGTGATATCACTAGATTCAATATACACCCTGGATCAATAGATTTATATATATGTATATTTAATCACTTTTTATACAGCGTATATTTTTTAATATTGCCAAAATATTGAAAAATTCCTCGAATCATTTTCAATTTCATCTACTTCCAGCGACATTTTCCGGCTTATAGTGTCTGAGCTAAACTCCCCAGTCACTTTTAAAACGTCACACACAAGCGAGTGTTTTATATAAACAGCGTGGCGCAAAAGGGTTATTTAACGAGCCCGTTACAAAAACTGGAATCCGAGAGATATTTATCCGTCTATGCGAAACACGACCAGGTTGGCTTGAAATGTAATATTTTTTGTTGGCAAAATCTTTTATGATAAATTGAGTTGGTAAAGGTAACTATTGCCTCAGTGAGAAAACAGAACTGAAAGAGTCGATTGTTGTTTTAGGGGCTGTCTATTCCGACGCACTCAAGTGGTCTCTACTACAATTAAAAAGGAAAGGAGAGCAAGATGCTCATAATCTTTTTCAATTCTAGTAGAGATTTTAACGAAAGAATATGGTTATTTTTGTTTAGTAGAAACGATGGCTCAAGTAAATGTAAAGAAAGAATATATAGTAGTCATTTTATCGTAAGATACTGGCAGTGTAGAGCAAAGCTATCCATATTATACAAAAATAATCTATTTAGAAAGAAAAACGCAGTACATGTAGCCTAAAGCTATGTGAGAGTTTCCTTAAACAAATATCATGTAAAGTTTGAAATGTCTGAAAGTACGGTACTTTCCTAACTAGCCACGTCTGCTTGACGCAGTAAAAGTTGTATGGCCGATAAACCAAGAGCTGACTACCTCTTATACAAAAGGCTTACTAACATTGCTGCAAAGAAATAGATCTTGTGCCAAGAAAGTCTTATGTACAAGTTCTAAAACTCGAAGCTCTGCATCAAGTCAAGATTAGTTCCCTCCATCCAAAACAGTATAGTTCAAATGCAGAGAGTGGGGATGGGCAGTAGCTTCCTCGTCACGATAGCTGCGCTCTGTGATTGCAAATACGCTTACTTTTAAATTCCCCTTTTAAACAAAAAGTCCCCCTTTTAGGGATGGTCTATGTATAGCAGTGGACTTCCAATGACTATATTGACGTTGATGATAAATGACAGTACCTTAAGTTATTATTTATAATATCAGCTATCGGTTGGTGAAAGACTGATTAAATTCAGTTAAGTTGTTTCAAATTGGCCGGAAAAAACAGACGGACAACATTTTTAAAAGTATAACATTTTGTAAGCCCTATGTATACATTAATTATGTATTTGGTTAAAAGCTGTTTGTTTGTAATAAATATATACTCAGGCCACATTTGATTTCGCGAAATTGCGGGACGTAGTTGGCAAAAGCCTGAATGTAAGTGGCAGTGGACGGAGCACTCAGTACGCAAAACAGATGCATGATGTAGCCGTAAAGGCTTCTCTACATTCTTGCGAGATATTTACACGAAAATCTTCACGAGATTTCAGCGAGAACGTAGAGAGAACTTCTTTTGGGTACACACTTACAAAGTTCTCTATACAGTCCTCACGCTCGATAACGATGGACGCTGAAGTGACAGCTGAGGCAAGTTTATTGTTATGCAATTTTGCATATTATAATTATGCGTATATTAAAGAGGAAAAATTATTAAAAAGAACTGGCAAAAAAGAAGGTGGTGGATGACAAGAAGGTTGGTACACAACACGGCAATTTTTATCGTCGATTTAAAGGATCATTACTGAGAAACATGCAAGTGTGGAGTCAAAATACGTTCTCGCCTGTTCTCATGTTCTCGCACTTTTTGTCTTGCGTAAAAAAACTGACAAAAGCCGAAGAACAGCGTGAGAACGTAAGAAAAATACGCTAATTGCGTCCACATTCATGTTTCTCACATGTTTCTTGCGTTCTCGCGAGAAAGTGGACGGGACTTAAGGTTTTTCCTCGTCCTTCCTCAATACAACCGAGTTCTACCTGAGGAAGACCTCATACAAAGGTTGTCTAAATCATAGGTACCTCATTATCAACAATTTTTACCGCTCGTAATATATACTTGTAATAACAATGTTCGCTTTTGCTGTGTTCTGGTTTCAATGATGTGTGATTGTGAAACGACTGGGTAATGTGACATAATTTCAAGGTACAAGGTTGGCCACGCAATAGTGATATTCCTGTAATATTGCGAACGGGTCAAGACTTCAGTGACGCTTACTGTCACACAGACTGTATGTTTGTTTGTAGATCTGGTCTAATAAAAAATGGCCGTATTGGAAATCACTTAATGAGGCCTATGTCCAATAGTAGGCCCTCCTATGACTGATATGACGATAGTTTATACATATACTTCATCGATTTGCATTCAAACCGACATAACTCTAAAGCAACTAACGATCAAAGAGCTCTTATGAACAGTAATAATAGAAACTATTTTCGAACTTCCATTTATTCTGATTTACATCGTTATTCTTACAAAACCGTTACAAAGTCAAATACTCAGTCCAATCGGTACATCGGTCACAACTGTTTGCTATGTCTGACACCGCGTGCTAGAAACATGACGATACCATTGAACGCGTCACGTACGGTAGCCGCGCATATCAACACATCCATTACGCGTCGAGTACGGAGGCCCGAGTAAATAATCGGACAGATACAAAGCTTTGAATTGTTTCCTATAATAGATAAACTCGCTGGCTTCTATCTCGGTAGAAGCCGTTAATGCACCTGTTTCGGGAGTCCATGATATCGGTGTAATGAACTCCGAAATATATTGAAATGCGAATACAAAATTGTAAGGATAAAATATAGCTTATATTATAGGCCAATAGTCTTGCTATTTATAAGGAAAAGAAAAAAAATCGGTACGGTATTCTTTGATTTACAAACATACAAATCTTGCTTTCAGTGTTTCATTTTAAGAAAGAACATTAAAAAAGACGTAGTTTACCAATAATGAAAGATTTTTTAAAATAGTTAAAGTCAATTTTGGGTTAAATGGTAACGAACAAATAAAAATTCTAAACTTTCTTCTCTTTACGATCTTTATGTATAAAAATTTTGTCTCACGTTGTTCGCGGGATGAACTCCTAAACTACTAACCGATTTTAATCAAATTTGCTTAATGTGTGCAATTTGATCCTTCTTTATATTACAGTTGAATATAAAATTACCTACGAAACAAACCCAGTTACAACAATTCAGATGAATATATTGCTTGTCACATTACGTGAACATGGTGGAGAAAATATAAATTTGAGTTTCATGTGACGCCCTGCAAGAACATTGCAATATGGGTTAACTAATAATATCCAATGTATATTATCTAATATACAACAAAGGTGTGGATTAACAAATAATTAACATCAATCTACAATATTTTTTTTTACAATATATGGATTTTTAAAAGATGTTAACACAGAATTCTAACATTGATATTTATTAATTATTTTTAGTCTAGTAAAACTCTAGTTTATTAAAATAAAATTTTGTTCTGTAAAAGGAAGGTTTTTAAAGTTTTAATAATAGTGTTGGATATTCTTTTTTTTTTTTATGTTATTAGGGACATGATTATACATTTTTAATTACATGTTGTGGGGACTGGACGCAACTAATTGTAATTTAAAAAATGTTTCTCTGGTTTATTTAAATTTCTATTATGTCTATTATATCCTAGTTAAGCTATCTACAGACAGACAGATACTGAGATAGTGTAAGGTATGACTTTATTGATTGCGTACTGGTATAAAAATGCAAAATGATGGCGCAGCATGTTACTTCATTGTATACTAGTAATACAAGAAAATTTAAACAAATTCTGATCTAAATTCATGAATTAGTTCATTGTAATTGACTATTGCAACGTTCAACACGGTGCAGCAGATTGCAGCTAGATTAATCATTCCTAAACACAGCCGCCGCCAGTGTGCTCGGCAGGCAGCAAACAACGTTATCATGATGTTATGGTTTATCCCAACGCAGTGCAAGAGTTAATTAGAAGCGAATAAACAGACTCGAAAATGATAGGTCGTTATCGTTTATTAACTCCAAAAATTTCAGAAATAAATATTGTTTTAGATATATTTTCATCTGATATTTTGACAATTGACCTTCTTCTGTACCATTCGGGAAGGTCTATGTCCAGATGTAGACGATCTATGACTGCTGCAATCATGACGATGATCAAGAAGTTATCTGTTCATCCTTGTTTGTTGTTAAATATTTTGATGTGATAGTTGTTGAATAGTATCTCTTTCTATACCGTATTTTGGAGAGATCCTTGTCCAGCGGTAGATGGTCAATACCTGTTGTGATGATGATGATGATGATCGAAATATCAGGGAATATATCTGGACTTGTTTGTTTTTAAATATCTTTATGTGATACGCTACTGACTGACAAATAGTCAATAGCGCTGTGTGGTTCCACCAGTTAAATAACACCTCCTTCTATACGAACTATATTATGATAATAATTGAGAAGAGAGAATTAAACACAGAGTAATTGAAGCATACCTTGACGTTTCTATTGAAATTTCCGCATAGACGGCTAGCTATTTAATATGCATCGGTATTAAAATTGTTCCGGTGAAAAAAAAATGTCAGTACTCCTTCCACGACCTAGATACACCCGTCTAAATCTAGATTAATCTAAGCAAAGTTTACGGTGGCTCGGCTGGTTTCCGCGTGGATCAAAATGGATTGGATTCGACCATTCTATGAATAAATTTTACCCCCAGCTCGTAATTTATTCTGTTTGCAGTCTAGACGGTGATTGTTCGAGCTTATAATGACGAGGATTGCATATACTGAAGCGGGTTTTTATACATCTATCCATTGTTATGCTTATTTTTTGTATTTTCCTAACAATTGCCGAGTGTCAAAGGATTATTTGCGTCCAATGTATATTTTTTTGCAAATATCTTTTTTATTATCGTCATCTGTTTGCTACTGTATTCAGTTTTAAGCCTTTATAACTTGATGAAAATTGGAAGCGAGGAATCATGGAATACAATTATCCTTTAGGTAAAACCACCATCTTATTACACTATATTATATTATATATATATACATTGTATTATATATTTCGACATTTACCGTAAGGTACCCGAGGAAAAGGAATCAATTTCATCCAACCGTAACAGCATTACTCAAATGCAAAATGGATGGAAAGCAAAATCTCCGTCATAAAGCTGCGTTCAATGAATGCTACCAAACGTATTCGCTGTATCAGTTTTGGGCAAACATTGAACAAAAAACAAAAACAGACTTATTTCCAGGAGAAAATATCATACAGGTGATATGAAGATCATCATGAAACTTATTATTCAACCCTGAAGTAAAGATAAACCTGAATAAAAGGTTCAAAGAAATATTAAAAGTCGAAGAAACAGGCACACGTTATTTTTAGCATGTTCAAATGAACCTTTATGCAGTTATGTTTGTCAAAGAACATCGTGTATGAAAATAAAAAAAATAATATATTCAAACGATTTAAAACGTCATGCAAGCCGACCTTAGTTTACGTGTTTGGAGCACATTCTTAACTGGCGGTATAAGAATGGGCCATAATGTTCCAACTTTATGTATACTATTATTTGCATGATTTACTATTGCTAAATATATAGGTCCGTGATGTATTTCGCTCTGAATCAAGACTTGTTAGAGTCGTTTTGGTACCAGAGCCAGTTACGTCATAGTGAAGATAGGTATAGCATAACCATTGCGAGGTTACGCACTGCAACTACCACCACCTGCCCAATGTGGGAGTTATGGACATAATACAAATATGACTTATGATAAATTATAAACTAATCAAATAGACTAGATATCGCTAGTTGTTATCTTTTGTTTGGAAGCATATTAATATGCTATTGGGGAAATAAGACAATTAACCAATTTAAAGAAATTCTTGGATTAATTTGTATAAGTTGTTTAAGTAAAAATATGTCCACTATGTTGATTTAGTGACAATAATAGAGAAAGGAATGTTAAGATAGTTTGAACATCAAGAAGGGATGGATGAAAGTAGAAAGATTATACAAATATATAGAGAGGAAGTAAATGTAAGAGTTGGTATAGGGCGACCTAGGCCATAGACAGAAGGGCCAGGTCAGAAGTACCAAGAATCTTCGAGCGTGGATGAAAGGACTAATGCGAGTAAAGAAATCGACCGAGGTATGCTAAGATCGTAGTCTTATCAACATCGTAGATGCCTAGTGGAGATCCATAGCTTCTGCTAACCCCGATAGGACACAGGCGTGATATATGTATGTATGTCCACTAATCTAATATCTTGTGATAAACAACCACAGTAATTTAAAAACAAAGCGCGTGTACGTAACATGGTAAAATTCAATTTCAAAGTAAAATAACAATAGCACAAACAAGAAAGTAAAACTGTCTGGAATTACCAAATCAGGGGAACTTTGTTATGTTAATTGTCCTAAAGTTAACAACCGTTACTGACTGCCGAGTCGGCTTCAATGGGACTGACGACTTAAGAGATTAAACAAACACATTTATGTAAGCGATCTTTTATTTAGAACTGAATAAATTAAATGTAAAAAATAGATATTGCATACGTCTCATTACTCGGAACTTGTCTTAGTCTAAATTGGATCTATTGAAAGCACTGAAATGATTCACTTAGACTAGTTGCACGTAAGCGGCTGATTGGTACTGAGGCACTGCGGTATAAACGAACAGAGGTGCACGATCTTCACTGCTGTACTGCAGACGAGCGGTGTACGCCATATTGCGAATGTCGTTCTCTGTCTGGAACTGCACCCTTTGCAGTTGGGATCCAGGCAGCAGCACGTAGTAAGCTCCCTGAGCGCTCACTACTTCAGCATCCTCTTTAGGCTCTTCTTCCAATTTTTCACTCTTCTCTTTCTTCCCTTCCTTCAGATTTTCAGATTCACCTTCCTCTTCTTTCTTGCCTTCTCTTTCTTCCTTCTCGGGCTTTTCGGATTTATTTTCACCTTCCTTTTTCTCGGGAACACCATATTCGACTTCAGGTGCGGTGTAAGTCCTCAGAGGTGCGCCATAGCTGTCTTCAGGAGTGCCATATGACGTAGCCGGGGGTGCGATTTCCTGGCGGGATGGCAGCTTGAACTCTTTTCTTGGTTTGAAACCGGCTGAAGGGTAAGGTGCCTCTTCACCTGATGGTGCCTCCTTTTCAGCGCCTTCGAGTTCCTCTCTTGCAACCCTGAACCTCGCCAATCGATAGCGAGGGGGTTCAGCGGCCACGAAAGCAACCAAGAGGAGGATGCAAGCGAAAGTCTTCATTTTGTTTGTTTGTTGTTATTAGTTCGACTGACTGGAGACGAATGATGCTGTGTTTTGCCTCTGTCGCGCTTTTATACTGATTCCAGAGACATGTGAGGTTGTCGGATGACGTTTCCGCTTTGTCCGGATGTCTCACCTCTCCTTCATAATCGATATTCTGGCCGAGTGGGCCACGACATTGGCCCCCTAAAGCGAGGATCATCGATTGTGTAACCGGTGCCGATTAGGAGCTGTCATTGTTCTGTGCGCGTACGTGAGCGGCGTGCTAACGGCTCGTGGTGACGAACTTACGAAAACTCCTAATGGGGCATTTTAATATTCATGACTTTTGGAGAAATCGCTTTCTTTTGTAGCTAATTAGGCCTTTGTGGCTAGTGTCACCGATATTGGTCTCATTGTCTATATAATAGGGCGCTGTTGGTACAATCACGTCGCCGCGTAATTTGCAATGTCTGGCAGACTGCCTATAATTAAACAGTCGCGCATTTTATTTTGCATGCATTATGTATGATGCACCTTGGTCTTTTATGGCTCTCATTGGGTCATCATATGAGGATGTTGATGTCAATGCTATTTGCACTTGAATAGTAGGCTTGTTACAAAAATATGGCTTCTTTTTGAGCATGTCAAAATATTGTTTTGCTACATTTACTAAGTATCGTCTTCTCTCTTTTTTCAATACATCAGAACGTGACATAAGTTATTTTAAAACTTATATGGTAGACTTTACAACTTATTAATAAATACAAAAAAAAACATATTTTTGATCTTTCTAGATGTTTTCCATCTAGATTAGCTTTAGCAATATTTTGGTTTTCCAAGCATAACAATTAAAAGTTATTCAAGAAATTGGTGTACAAAAGTAGGTTTACGTTTTGACACCAAACGAACAGTGTTTTAAAACATCAAAATAAAACCGGATTGGTCTTTTATTGGACCATTTTAAGTTAGAAGTCTTAAAATACGTAAGGAAAATTCAGTTTTGTAAGATGGACAAGAAACAGGTTCTTCTATGAAATATGTTCAATTGAATAAAAATGCATGCGATATATATTACGGTTAGTAACCAGGACTACTAGCGCGTCACCATATTTGTATCCTGAGAATATTACGTCACATTACCCCGTAAGTTCAATGATTATCTGGTCCTCCCAGTTAAAATGTGACGAGGTTAGGAATAGTTCTATACAGCTCATGTGAAATTTGAAAGATATATAAGGATTCATTTTTTAATCTTTTTAGTCCAAACATCCTTTCTATATAGTCAATATTTTTATTTATCTCTAATATCTGAATAAACTAGTAAGGTACTAAAAACTTGAATATTTAATTGAGATTTACTTTGAAATCGATACAGATATTTCAAGTTTCACCGCGATGTTTCCATCATCATAACATCAGATATCTGACAGTAAAAGTCCTATGAAAATCGGTTTAGCGGTTTCTGAGATTCATCACCATCATCATTCATCGTAGCAGCCGTATAACGTCCACTGCTAGACACAGGCTGCCCTAGGGAAAAGGCAATGTTGCATATATAATTGCCACACTGGGCAGGAGTAGTGATAACCGAAGAGCCCATCACTAGATGGGAATGCTGCTGCCTATTGCCACCCTATTGCATTTGAGATACACTGCTTTGGGTGTAAATATCGCCAACTTCCAGTACCGGTACCTTAGTCGCCTCTTACGTCTTCTGATACATATTGTGATACCGTTTTACTCTGCCGGTACACCACGGCATTGCAAAGATTAGCCGGGATAAACAGACATAAGGACAAAAGTAATAGTAATAGTATAAATATTTTTTGTTAGTTCTGTATATACTTTAATTTCAGTATAAAACTTTTATTTAGAACTACATTAAATTAAATTAAAAATTAAATTTTATTTACATAAATCTATTTATAGAAGTAGAAGTTGAATAACTGATATAAACGAAGGTTCTGAAGATGAAATTCAGCACTTAGATTCTTTATAGAAAGTCATGATACAGATAGAATTTTTTTTTAAAGTCTTCCCTTAAGGAGTTAAAAAGAAGGTGCAAACTTAATATGAAAATTTTACAATTTAAAGCGGATGTAGCCGCAGGGCACTGCTTTAAAATATTATAAATCTGTTAATTAGTTTTGTTTTTTTTTGCGACTTAATTTGATTGGAATTATGTAAGGTAGTTTAGTTTGTTCCTGAAAATATTTTACATAAAAAAATAAGACGTAAAACGCTTCATAATTTGATTGTTACAAAAGTCCATTCAATATTAAAATTACTTCTTTACAAAATATGCAGCAACGCTGCCTTGTTATTTTAAAAACTGTATAAAAAATCTGTAAACACGTGTCATGCTCACAACTCAGTCGACTTGGCGCGTTTAATTCACAAAATGGCTGCTTGACGTTTAATTATGACAAAATGGACGCCGCGCCGCCGCACCGGTATGGCGGGAAAAAAGATATTAAAGAGATTATCAACGGGTTTTTTCGGTAGGGTTGCCTTAGTTGTTTTTGTGTTCATAAATGACGACGTGTCTAAAGTGTTTTTACATGTTTTGTTACTGCATTTTATAACGAGCGGAAAAAGAAGTTTTTATTCAGTTTTGTTACGCTTAACTTTGCGTCCAAAAATGTCTTTATTCATTAAAAAGCAGCGTCCTGTGGTTTCACACGCATTTCCTTTCCCGCAAGGAAATATAGAGATAAAATGCAGCTTATGTAACTTGATGATAATGTAACTTTTTATTATTGGAATTGGCCTAGTTGTTTGTGTTTATTTGTTAGACACGCACAAGAATACATATCACGTTTGCATATTGCCATTTAAGGTACATATTGATCTCTATTAATTTTATAAATATAATATGGCCTATGGTACTCCATAGGAATATAACTTTCTATTGGTGCAGTTTCAAAAAATTAGTCCTGTAGTTTTTGAGCCTATTCGTTACAAACAAAAATACAAATCTTTTTTCTTTACAACATTTATTATTAGTATGGATGTAATTAAGTGGTTATTTCTACAGATAGTTAAGGAGTAATTTAGGACTTGTACCTATTATATTAGTTCATAGTATTTATTATATGCTAACTAGTATTGCAAAATTTCTTCTGTCAAATTTATTGTTTCTTGTAAACAATCATTATAATAAAAAATAAAAAAAAACTCTATTATTTTTATTTGATAACGTATTTAACGTATATAATATTACAAATATAGTGACAAGATGTTTATATAATATGTATCTGTGTGTTTGTATATACATTGATTATTACTTATAAAAAAGTTATGGTTTTATTATAAACTACAAGTGTTTTATTCCATCACTGGATGTAGGCGCAGCAGATTGGGATTTTAATGCGGGAAAAATGTATTATAAATAAAATTTTAAAATTTTTAGCCTTTTCCCACATTATAATATATATATATATATATATGCGATCAGGCTGCCTATTGTACTGTACTGTTGTATATTGTTCTATGTTATTTGACTGTGTTGCTTATGGTGTGTACAATAAAGAATATTAGTATTATTATAATAAAGCTGTGGGTTCCTACTATCATACCAGTCACAGACCAGTGATGTCCATTGCTGGATAAAGGCTGGAAATACGTGCGGATATTGCTCATTATATTCATATTTTGAATTTGAGCTTTACTAGTTTGGTTGCCACCACCCGTTTCTATTGCCGCTGCAGCGACACCTGGTTATGAAAAATGTACTATTTTATTGAACGTACGACTTGCAATTTCATGTAAAATACTTTAGTGGAGTTGGGCAGTTGATGTGCTTTGGTGTATTTTATGATGTTAAAGTGTCACTACTTTTCCATCCGAGAGATTGTCCGCGAGGATTTTATTTAGGCCCCAGGTTCTTTTACAAAATTCAATTACCGCTGCTATGCGCCTCGCTCGAATCTGGACCTAGCGACAAAAATAGAGTTGCTTTCACCATCACAATTTTAAAGTATGATTACCGCTATTATGCCTAATATTATTTCATATCCCCGCTGGATATTTTTACATGCTACTTAAGGACTGGTAATTAACTACATTTTACTGGACGGAGCAAAGTTAAATTCAACATCTGTTGGGCTATACGTACGTCTCTGATAAACCTGCTGTTTTTTGTAGTATCGTTTTGGTTAATAATCTTTAACATCAGTACAGAACCTACAGTAACCTTCGAACAGTACTGCGTACCTGACACCTTTACTGTGAGGTACTGGCAAAGTAGAATAGTACCTGCCAGTGCACCAGGTATCATAAGAGGCGACTAATGTATATATAACTCTTGATATTTCGAGAAATATTCTATGTCACTTTCTGACAGCTACTCTGTGCAAAAGTCATGCCGATTACATAGACGACAGAGAACAGCAACTGTTTTTGGTGATAAAAAGCCTTCATGTTACTCTAGATTATTAAGTCTCTGTGCCAAACTTCATCCGGACTTGTTCCAATGTAAAAGTGTAACAAACTTTGGATGCATAGCCACAAACTTCCGCGTTTATGATTTAAGAAAATTATTTAACTCATAACAAATTTACGTCAATTGGCGATTTAAAGAAAACATTTGATGTAATTAAATGTAAATTATTATGTATGGTTGTTTCAGATGATATAAACTAGAATAAAATTAACTTGTCTCAGGTGTCAGGCGGGACTCGAACCTGCATCTTTCCCATGCCGGAGACTGCCTACCATTGTGCTACCGAGACCTTAGTGGACATGTAAAATTTTTCCTGGTGTTCTTTTTGTGCTATCAGCGCTACTTCTTCAATATTGTAAGTAAAGGCGTATGTAGGTAATACGTTTAAATGTCAAACTTTAACTAGTTTAAAGCAGTTGATGCAAAAAAAATTGATACTTTATTACCTTGAGAAGATTTTGCATAGATAATGATAAATGATATTTAAGATGATATTTAAATTTTACACAAATAAATAAATTTTATATTATTACCTTTTTAGATTTTTGTACCTTTAGAATCATTTCATGCAATTAACAAAAAATGTATTAGTTTGATCAGTAGTAAATGTTTTTCACTTTTAATTACTTACATTATTATTGAATATGTAAGGTTTTTAAACATTTTTTTAAATAAATAAGCAAGTGGTAACCCTGTGAAAGGCTACGTTGATGAAGAACGCCATATGCGACGGAACCACGCAAAAGTAGACGTTTGCAAGTGGCACCGGATTCGTTGTTCGTTTGATTCGGATCTCGTTGAGGTGGAATGGATTGAATCCTGTATACACACGAGAAAATCTCTCAATCCATTTTCTACTTTAAATGCTTAACATTGAGTTTACAATAGCTTTACTAAATCTAGTGTAAACTCAATTATAAGCATCTTTAGCTAGTATACTTTTTTCGAAAACTTTGTGCACGATCTATACAAACGTGTGTGTATTATATTTGCACTATAACGTTTATGGTTCTATTTAGTTTTGATATTTTAAAATGTAACATTTATACGTTCTTAACTCATAATAACTTTTTTAATTACTTTAAAGCGCATCATCGTCATTATCATAGCAACTGAACGTCGGCTATTGCTGGAAAACTTCCCTAATAAAGTAGAGTTTTATACAGTTGGCACAATTGGCTAGCGTAGTGCCACGGTTAGCATCTCTGTCGCATTTAAGCCGCGCTGTTTTAGGAGGTTATGACACCTTCTGTCGCTTGCGGCATATCAGTCACCTCTCACGATACCAGGTACTATTATACTCTGCCGGTTATTCCCAAATCAAATCAAATGAAACTCAGATATTATTTTCTAGCTGCACCCGCAACTTCGCCCGCGTGGAATAGTGACTTTGCGCAGCATATTCTCTACAAACCAGATATTTTTGGGTCGTTATTGCCACATTTTTGATTAATCCTCCGCTCAATATCTCCGCTCCTATTAGTCATAGCTTGATGTTATACAGCAAGTCTCATCAAAATCGCAGATCACACAAAAAAACAGTTATTTTAGTATTATAAACAGAGACTACACACACACTCTTTTATTTATTGATATAATAATAAATAATTCTTACATATTATATACGTATAAGTGTTCTATAACATTATAACTACACGTATGCTATATATACTTCTACGGATCGTGCTCATTGGCGTGCATTTAGAGAGGCAATATCCTAGTGGACTAAAGTAGGCTCATAACAATGGTAATATTTCCATCAAATCATATATTAAATATGTGTACCGGCTACAAAGCAGCACTTGACACTTATCGTCACATTTATGAGAATTTACAAAATATCTTTATTAATTGCAACCTATGTGTTATTTTTATGTATAAGCTACATTATTGTAAAGTTCCATTAAAATCCATTTAGTAAATTTAGTGTCAAAGAGTAACAAACATTCAAACATGCATACTCACAAAATTTCACATTAATTATGAAATTAATTTTTATAAGCCTTGAGGTACCGGCAGAGCAATAGTACCACCCCCTGTACCAGGTGTCGTAAGAGTCAATTAAGGTAACAGAAACGATAGATTGCGGTATATCCATCCGAAATAGATTAAATACACAGAGCGGGAATTTGCAGCAGCATCCCCATAAGTAAAGCTGCGCTCTGCGATTGCTAACGTGCTTTCCCAGCGTGGCAATTATGGGCAAAATTCCCCCTTTCTAGGGAAGGCCTTCCCAATATGCCCAGCAGTGGAAATTAAATGTCTGATGTGATGATAATGAATATAATTAACTCACGGTAATGGGATACAAAAATATTATGTAAACAAACAATTTTGAAGAAGCCGGCTAATTATACTTAATAATAATAATACTCTTTATTATCCACAGTACATATAAAAATTTATGCATATTTGTATATATGTAAAGTCGCGAAAGCTGCGCTCTGCGATTGTCAACATGCTTGCCCAGCGCGGCAATTATGGGCATTTTCTTGGAGAGGCATATGTCCAGCAGTGGACTTGTGCACACAAAAAACTGAGCTAAAACAGTGATCCCAGGGATAGAACCTAGGACTTTTGGCACTCAATATAGGAACACTACTAAATACGCTATCTGGCCGGTAAATTAATTAAATAAAAATAATAAAGTCTACTCGTGCTTTAGGGCGATCCTTTAGGGTTACGTGTTAGACGAGTGGGGGGCGCCACCGGGGGGTAACAGGTCGGAAATGAGGTCGTAAATTAACTCGTGCGCAGACCTCGAGTAAAATATAGGCGCTGCGGTGGGGATGGAAGGGTTCGGCTATCGGGAACAGAGACTTATCTCTGGATTAGGTTTAAAATTATGACTTTAAATCACAAGTTCAGTTTTGTTTTCATATCGCACGCATGTGTATCCCAACCAAAATTTTAATTCTTATTAAGTAATGAAACCTATTGCCGTGAGGTATCGGCATTGCCATGAGGTACCACCAGGGTCGAATAGTACCTCCCACTACACCAGATGTCCTGAAAGGCGGCTTAGGTACCAGAACCAGTAAATGGCGATATAACCATCCAAAACAGTGCAGCTCAAATGCAAACAGCGGGGATGGGCAGCAGCATCCTTGTCGCAAAATCTGCGCTCTGCGTTTGCCAACACGCTTGCCCAGCACGGCAGTTACAGGCAAAACACCTTCTTTCTTGGAGATGTACAGCAGTCTAATGCATCTAATGGCTTGTATGATAATGATGATGAACGAAACCTCCATTTTGACGGCTGATACGCGGTTTATTTATTTTTTTATTTTGTTGTTCGACGTTTAGGAACAGTTTAGAACATCTTTGAAATCTATTTTATTAAAAAATGGTGCTGCTGGTTAACCAAAAATTTGAACAAAGAATGAAAAAGTGAAATAAAGTTTATTTGCGGAATTCTAATACCGTTCAAGAGTTCTTCTGTTAGATACTAGCTACATGCCCCGGAGTAGACACGTTTGCATTGATTGGCTAAACTGCTCATAGTTTTGAAAATCTTGTACCCACGGTCCATCCAATAAACTTACTTTATGTCAATTTTTTTCATACCTTAGACGACAATATCGAAACTTTAGTAGGGTTTTTCTTAAAATTAAGCCTATGTTTCTAAAGTTAACACATAATTATTTATGAAAGAATTATTAAAATCCGCCCAGTAGTTTTTGAGTTTATTCATGTGAAACATACAAAAAAACAACGTTTTCTCTTTATAATATTAGTGAAGATATAGATCAATAGATGTAGACACGTAAATGTTAGCAAGTATTGTGCTAAACAAATATACATTTACTTATGTGATCTCAAGGTACGAGATTTATTGATATTTTTTCAATTCTGCTAAACATAGCAATCTGTCATGGACATTTACACATTGGTTTGACAGAACGACAGATCGATGTCTGATCAATATTTTTTACTTAATTATATAAAGTTTTCCATTGACATACGAGATTTATCAATCACCCAATTCTAAGTACACATCAAAATAAAAAGTACTCTTTTGATACAGTAATGTAAAAAAATATGTGTGTAAATGTCATGTTTAGTGCCCGTGCAAAGCCGGGACGGGCCGCTAGTAATATATATATAAAAAGCGTGTCACGTTGTTCGTCCGCAATGGACTTTAAATTAAATTTGTGTGAAGTTTGATCCAACTTTAAAGATAGAAAAGCTTGCATCTTAGTATTTAGCCGCAATGTTATTTATTTAACATTCACAATTATATATTAACTCCAAACGATTTTAACAGATGGCGATATCTGTTGACTGGATTGAGTGAGTAATCAATAGATGGCGCTTCTATGTTAGACCTACAAATGTATCCTATAAGCTACAATTTCACAGCATAACCACAGCGTGTAGTTATGGCTAAAGTATAAGTGACATTTATTCTGCAGTAAACGAAACACCGTGAAATTCATATTCATACTTTTTAAATTTTTGGTGTTAGCATGCGAGATAGATCGAAATAATGTATTCCAGTATTGCACACCATAAAAAGGTATGTGTCCAGCTCTTAGGGGTAGCCCACAATATCCATTTTTTATATTCATAATACCCGGACCATGAGGTATTGGCAGAGTAGAATAGTACCTCTCACTGCACCAGATATCGTAAGACGCGATTAGGGTACTAGAACCGACAGATGGCGGTATATCTATCCAAAACAGTGCAGCTAAAATGCACAGGGTGGGGATGGACAGGAGCATCCCTGTCGCGAAAACTTCGCTCTGCGATTGCCAACACGCTTGCTCAGCGTGGCAATTATGGGCAAAAAACCTCCTTTATCGGAGAGGCCTATGTTAGCAGTGGACTTTCAATCCCTGGTATGATGAAATAAATAAGAAATATAGCTTGTTTATTTTTATAATAGAAATAACCTTTTACTCCGCGATGCCAATAGACAATTTCACCGAGGCCTCACAAATTGAATTCTAAGCCTTGCAGGCTTGCACCATGAATCCTAAGTAGTTCCCTTCAAAATATTTATCAAGCAAACAGGAAAAACGCGCAGTTATCCTTCTAACAACAAACGTCTCTATTTATTCGGATCCTTCACAAATACGCGTGATATGTAATAACGTCGAAACAAAGATCCGAACATCTGTGAATTCGATCCTATATCCGTTTTGTCCGTATCCAAACGAATTAGTGTCCTTTAATGGCTGTCAGAGGCACTTGTGTCTGCTGTCTTTTATTTGTAATTGTTCTAAGGAAATATTAATGCAAGGAACGATTTTTTCTTACATATTGTGTAACGGTTGCAGAGAGTAAGACCTCTCTCTTCACAAGGTGTCAGACTATATCGACGGTCAGAAATTTAATTGGGGAACATTTTTTGTATTTATTTATTTCAGACTTTTGTTATTTGTTTCTAGTCTATAACTAGTCTTAATAAAGTATTCAATTTCAATAATATTTGTCAAAAACAGCTTAACATACTTAAAAATAGCTTTTCCAATAATAAAGGTATTACGAGTTAATTGTTTTTATTTTCTTTTTAGTTATTCCTGTAAATCTGCAAATTATCACTTACGACAATTAAATTTATGACAGTCGATATACGCTAAGCGAAAATTTTGATCTCTTAATACGTATATAATAATTAAGGTCTTCAACGCTCAATGATCTTCTGTAAAGTTCTATAGAGTTCTAGAAAGTGTTGAGATAGATAATGTTGCAATGTTATTTATTAAGACTTCATTTGTAGTTCCTCTCCACGCCCCTTGTGTAAAAAATTAAAAAGTCACAATTATAATTATGATAGAAGAAATTAAATAACGATTGATATCGGGTTTACAAAAAAATTGCGTACATACCCAATTTGGCGATTATCCCAAAATATTATATAGATAGATTCGACTTCGTAATTAGTTAGCTAGACACTTTCACGGACGTCAGACAACAAAGAAATCATAAATATAATATTTAACACCCAGACACAGAAATAATACAAATATCATCATATAAATATTTGTCTAACGGTTTAAGGTTTAAGAAGATGGTAAGAACCCACGACCCTTGGTTCACAAGATAAGATCATTACTATCTTCGCTATCAGGCCCGTCGATATAAAACCACTGCAGAGATTTGCACAAGATTATATGCAAACTTCTATTCTAGAAAGAAATATACTTAATATAAACTACAGCCGTGGCAATAGTAAAATCAAAACAGAAAAAAACCTTCCCAGATTACCAAATCATTCTTAATATAAAATAGTCAAATCTATTTATATACTTGATTTGAATTCTCTTGGACTTGGAAATATATAAGAAAAAAAAGAATTCCTTCTTCCTAAAATTACATTGAATTCATTTTTCATATAAATAAATTTAATAAAGTGAACTGCTTTAATATATAAACTATATATTACATTAAAAGATATTTATTTTACATATAGATTAACATAAAAAAGAAGCAAATACTAGGTATAATCACGCGGGAAAATTTATAAAACCGCACGCTTTGCGTCGGAAAAAGATAGAGACAGGAATAGAAATTATGAAATGGTGACACAGATTATTTATTAAATACTTTTTATTATTATTAGACTGGGTCGACAAACATATGTACAGTCCGCGTAATAGTCACAGTAACCTTAAGACGATCGTAATATTATAAAAAGATCTCTAGCTCATTGTGTACACATTGTGACATCAAAATTACGTCACATTACCCAGTAATTTCACTGCCTTTTTCACTCTTCAAACCTGAACACAGCAATGCGAACACAGCAATTTGGCGATAGAAATAGGTGAGAGTGAGGCACCAAAGCAGATGACCTCTTTTATGAGGTCTTCCTTATTTGAATAATACTTGGTTCATAAATAAGTTTAAAAAAATAAAGTTACTATATTCTTTCTAATATTATAAATGTGAAAGTAACTCTGTCTGTCTGTTACGCCTTCCCGCTTAAATCTCTCAACCGATTTTGATGAAATTTGGCACAGACAATTTTTAGACCATGAGAAAGGACAAAGCCTATTTTGAATTCGAAATAAGGCTTGTAAGGGGTCAAAAAGGGGGATGAAAAGTTGTATGTAAGTATCGCTATTTTTTTAACTAGAAACTTGAAACTTATTCAACTCAAGCTATTCATTCGATATAAATAAACATGATATTCAAAGTTTATATAAGTTATGGTTAGGGTATGGTACCCAAAAAATCTATTCCAGTAATATTTAATAAATAAATGTTTTGTTTAAAAACGCAGCATCTATAATATACACGCTTAAAAGGCAATAAATATTGTAAAGGCCTACAACATTCCGTTAAACAAGATGGCGGCGACAGGCATAGACACGCACTCCAATATTGTGCCGAACATAAAGCCACAAATTACCTACCGTATATAACTGTTACACAAAATGGCCGATACGATGTAACGCGATTCCAGGGGCGGCCGATAATAATAAAATTTGCAAATAAACGCGTTTGCTTCTATAAAAACAACGGTCGAAGGCGTATACGGGTCGGAATCAGTTTATTCAAATACAATGCCTGCTGACGGCTTGCGGGATAGGGGTGGCGCGAATTGAAAAATAAACTCGCAAATAAATGAAACGGGAAACCGTATAATGAGAGGTGTTGTCATATAAAGCATTTCTTCCGACCATCCGGTGCGTGAATATTCTTTTATCTTTTATTTATTAGACCAAGTCGACAAACAAGCATACAGTCGGTCAGTCGGTCAGTCGTGATATTAAGCATCACTGCTGCCTCTAGACGCTAGTAAAATCACAAGTATGTCACTAACTAAATTTAAGAATATTATGCCACATTACTTAGTATACTTCCTTTCTCTCTCTTCAGACTGGAACACTGCCTTTCTCTCTCTTCAGACTGGAACAAAGCAATGTAAACAACTCTATTTGGCGGTAAAAATAGGTGAAAGTGAGTTAATAATGCAGACGACCTTTAAGGAGGTCTACCTTATGCAGAAATTATCGAGTTTAAAATATAGTTAGGGATTATGGTAATATTGATGCAGATGGTAGTAATCTTATCTTGTTCGCCAAAGGTCGTGGGATCAATCCCCACCCAGAACATGTGTGTTTATTCTGTGTCTAGATGTTATTTATGTGCGTATCTTAGTCTGATATCTGTAATCCGTAATCCTTATTTTAGTCTCTTAGCCTAATATCTGATATCCTTAACACAAGTGCTTTATGCTACTTATTTTGGAATCAGGTCAGCGTATGAGATGTGTGAATTATTAATTATTATATTTTAGTAAACGATTTGTACTTGATTTAGAATAAAGGTTAACTAATTAAAACACCAAATTGTATCCCCTGATTTCGTAAGAATCGGTTTTCTAAGCGAAACTATCGAATCTAATTTAAAGACTTCAAACTTGCCAACCCTAATATTGTATTGATATTAAAGTATACCGATATATTGAACCGCGATGAAAATATTTTCAGAAGTATTGACTTTCAAATGAATTATGGGGCTTATACCTTTTTATGTAAAACGAAAGTATAGCGTACGTTAAGGCTACCTTCCCATTTAGATAATTCAGTCCCGAGTTTATACTCTTCTATATGATATAATACCAGAATGACTATTGGCCTTATTAGCTAACTACAATAGTCCAAGGAGCTATGGAGTCTCTTTGACGGAGTCTCTTTGCATGATCGAATCAGATATGAGGGTTTTTTAAATTTCTTTTTCTATTAAACTGTGGAAATCATCTGCCTCATTTTGTGTGTGTCCACGGAATAAAAACTTGTGAGTTATACTTTGAATGTAAGTAAATCTATGGCATACATAAACATCGACATTATTTTCTTATGGTAGGTATAGGTGCCTATAAGAACAAGCTAGACCTAGTTTAGGTACCTAAGTATCAAAATGTATTTTAGTTTAAGTTACCTTTTGTTGTTGAATAAAGTTATTATTATTATTATTATTCTGTTTTGGTTGTAAAATTATATTTAATATGTTCTCCGCATCCTTGCTGACTTCCTCCAAGTATTTCCACACATATGTACCAATTTCAATTGCTCCTCGCTTTGCATCAGATTCGATCTAAAAATAACTATGTACCTGTTCATATGAGGCTTACACTTTACTTTTTTGATGTAGTTAATTCAGTAATTGTGAAGTTATAACTATTAATTTTTGATATATAATAAAATGCTGACGAGTCGCCATAGGGCCATTCTAATACAGCTTGCAAAACATATAACATTCTTTGCTTCTCTACTTAATTTCCTTTCTTTTTGATATTGGTCTTACATTTCTTGAAGCTCTGTTTTCTGATCTGCGGTTGAATTAGCATAAGCCATACATAAATTGCACATATCATTCTTCGGTTGGACGAAAGATTTTTGATTGTTGGAAGAAGAGAACAAAATTTATTTTTGTTTATATTCTGCGCTCAGTATATACTGGTGAAATTTTAATAGTTAGGATTTATATTAAATTTTCTCGGTGCTGATTAACAAGAGTTTGTCGCAAACAACGGAAATAAAATTAGTTAATCCATTATGAAGTTATCGAGGTCGATAGGTTAGAATGGATCAGTAAGTATTTTAAATATGATACTTAAAATACTAACTGATCCATTCTATCAATCGATAACTTCGTTCATCATTAAAGTAAATTTTACCAGTGTGCTGTTATGACGGGATGCTTTTTAAGAGGAGAAGTGTTTTTGTCTATGTTATTTTTCGCAAATTTCCGGGTTTTTTAATTTCCGCTTTCGCTTCAATTCGTCATCATCTCCGTAAAAGAATCAGACTTTAAGGTATTTCTATCTATCGGCCCCTCATAATTTTAAGGTTTTCATTAGCGTTCTCGGACAATATCCTACGAGTTTCAATGTTTTCTTGTACTTTTGACTTTACACCAGGAGAAGATAACTAATCTCCAGACTTATGTGAAAAAGTTGAGTCATCAAGTTGATTACTGTTATATTCCTTGCGTTGATCAGATTTGTGTCTAAAAGATGAGCTCGAAGAATAAGTCGATGTATCGAAACTTAGAATACGCTATTCGAAGACTATATACGAGCCTTCACTACCTATTTCATAACTGGTCAGACTATACCACATAACAGTAGGTATTTTATAAGTAAGTATCTTTACCCACCACAATTTTATCCATTTGTTTAGAATGATGATCTTGATGTATTTGCCAATGCCACAAGTTTGTTCTACCGCTGCTTCCTCTATTCAGATACCGTCATTTTGGATATACACGGACGCTACCTATTTAAAAACTGCAAAGGATTCAGTTTAGGCAATCTTATGTTATAAAGAGTAACAAAATACCGAAATAATCCCTACAAACATTTATAATGTTCCTCATATTTTAAATAATAAATAGAAATAAATGGAAAAAATCCTCCTAAATCTAAGCATTTTCATGAAAAAAAATAAGACAAATTCATCTACAGACCACATTTCTATTTTAGAATGAAACTGCATTTGAAATTGTCCTTCTAAACCTAAGTCACTTTGAAGTAAAGTGAATTAACGCTGTATAACGAATAATGAAGGGCACATTTGTTTTCTTATAAAGTAAAATAAAATAGAAAAGTTCTTCTTATGACAAAATATAACGCAATGTTTTCTTACCTGCGTTTGCACTAAGCCAAATTACTTTGTCTTATTACGCTGTTAACACAATACACTAACTTCGGCTTGCATCGGGTTTGGTGCGTCACTGAATCATCCGTTATCGCACAAAATATATTGACGTTAGTTTTTGTAAAATAAGACAGATGATATTATATTACCAACATTTTGCTTTGATTTGAACGACGATCAAATTGTACCTATTTCTTGTGTAGGTACAGTTATTTCGTTTTGTTGGAAAATCTCAGATTTCCTGATTTGTATTTATGTCCGTATACTTTATGTTATTGTATAGTCTTTACACTCAAGTATAACGGACATAACGTATTTCTAATGTACAACTCACTCAAATTTTAAATGCGCTTTTAATGTGCAGAAAATGGCACCCAAGAACAGCCATGTTGGTTTCATGAATGGCTTTCACATTCAAGTGAACTCGAGCCTTGCATTCAAGCTTAGTTTTATAGAGCTATTTCCTTTAATGTTTCTGAAACTTATTTTTTTGTACTCGGATATTATTCAGATATTTTCTTACATTTACGAGTTCTCGTAATTTTGAAAGTATAGGTACTTAAGAAATGCTTTCTTTTAAATTATTTATTTAGCTTGTGAATTTTAGTATTACCCAATATTAAAAAAAGCTTGTAATTGTTCCATGAAATTTAAAGATGACTCACATTATTTGTAGGCCGTGTGGTATCGGCACAGTAGAATAATACCCCCCCTGCGTCAGGTGCCGTAAGAGGCGATTAAGGTACCGGAGCCGACAGATGGCGGTATATCAATCCGAAACAGTGCAGCTTAAATGCACATAGCGGGATGGGCAGCTGCATCTCCGTCGCTATAGCTGCGTTATGCGATAGCCAATATGTATGCCCAGCGCGGCAATTACGGATGAAAACATCCTTTCTTGACGAGGCTTATATCCACCAGTGGACTTCTAATGGATGGTAAGATGAATGATGATGTCCTAGGTTACTTTCTAGTCAATATAATATTTAATAATCTATATGAGTTTGTATGATAGTAATCTGAAAGTGTTCTTATACCAAATAAAAAATAAAAACAAAGCCTATAATCATTAATGGGCGCCCTACTGCTGACATGATGATGAAATAATTACTCTTGTATTTCATTCAATTTACACAAGAGATTGGTAAGTTTATTTAAAACTTCCTCATGAAACACTCAGTCCTATGTTAATACTGTATGCAAATAAGTAAGAAATAAGGTCTCGTGTTTATCTTGTTCTGGCTAACAGATAACATTGTTAAACCACCGTAAGGTAACTTAGTATAATAATATGTAATCATTAGAGTGATCATGGTGAAGTTTTGTAATATATTTCCGAGAAATTATAACGTTTCGTACAAGTTAATTAAATCAGCAGATTCATTAAAGACTAGTTACCGTTTCAAAGTCAAATATAGCTTTATTAATATAAGCCTATCATAAGCACTTTTGAATTGTCAATATACATTTTGCTGATTACAATTTCCCACAAATGACACGATGACCCTGACAACCAGTGTTATAAGAGTGATTACAACAAATAGGTCATTGAGTGTCCTACTATAATACTTGTTTGCCGGTACCGGACGAGCTTTATAACTGAGATTGTAGCAGGTTCATTACGCAAGTTCATGGAAAAGAACCTGCAAGAAAAACTTATGGTGATAAAGGTACCAATAACACTTAATATTATTGAAACCCATACCGGCGAAGACGCTAACAAACCGTTGCCTTAATATTAGTAAATTTATAGTACTAATAAATTCTTACAATATACTATACAATCCTGATTCCATGATAAGTCACTTAAAGCACTTGTGTTACGGACAAAGGAATCACAAATATACTACTTAAATACATACATTTAACACCCAGACACAGAACAAGCAAAAATATCATCATGTAAATATTTGTCCTGGGTGGGGATCGAACCCACGACCTTTGGCGAACAAGACAGGATCAATACTATCGGGGCCGTCATGGTAGTTTAGTTATTGTACACCAATACAGATGAATTTACCGGGTTAGTAGTTAGGTTATTATAATAATTCACTTCCATGAGATAGACCTCATTCATTGTAACCTCACTCACCTATTTCTACCGCCAAATAGCAGTGTTCGTATAGCTGTCTCCCGGTTTGAAGCATGAGAGAGGCAGTGAAATTACTGGATATTGTGACATAGTACCCTTAAATCACAAGAAGTGATATCCTTGTGATATTACGAACCCCTATAGGCTGAGGTAATGCTTACTTATTATGCGGACTGTATGCTGTATGTTGGTCAATAGACAAATAAGAAAAATAATTTCGGTTCGTCCATTTAGTAGTAGAATTTCGATTCTGGGATGGATTGTGGGTACAAGATCTTCAAGACTTTAATCAGTTTATGCCTAGCATATTTAGTTTAAACTCAAATGATTAAAAAAAATCTACAGTGATATCTAAATTAAATTGAAGTATTTGTGTATGCCGTGAGGTACCGGCAGAATAGAATAGTCCCTCCCACTGTACCAGGTGTCGTAAGAGGTGACTAAGTTACGAGAACCAACAGATGGCGGTATATCCACCCGAAACAGCGCAGCTCGAATGCACAGGGCGGGGATAGGCAGCAGCATCCCCGTCACGATAGCTGCGCTCTGCGACTGCCAACACGCTTGCCCAGTGCGGCAAATATGGGCGAAAAAACCTCCTTTCTTGGAGAGGCTTGTGTCCAGCATGGACTTTCAGTGGCTGGTATGATGATGATGACCTTTTTGATGACAAAATAACAGATTTTCACCAAATTCATTAATATAAGTATTTACGGTACTTACATAAAAAAAAATTAATCTTTTTTTCTCAAAGTTAGCAGAACAAGGAGATAGCTGATGTTATAGGAATGAATGCCGATGAAACCGCCAAGCACTTTCGTTTTAATTATAACAAATAAATTTTTCTTTTGATTTTGATTTATTTTTGGAATTACATATTTATTCATGTTATGGTACGTGAAGTGAAAGAAATTGTATACCTGTTTTAGAAAATTGTGTACACAGATAATAGTGAAATTTTTACACAATTCAAATTAATGTGCAGAAGAATTGTATAAATCAATTTTTACTAAATGCACTAAAATCATTAGACTTACCATTACATACACGGTTGTTGGAATTACAAATTGACATACTAACATGTAAAACAAATAAAAGATTATTATATATTAATAAAATGTTATGAATTTTTGACAAATTTCGACCACCGGCCTACCACAAATAGTAACAAAACAACGAATTATAATAACTGAACCTATTCATGTTTATAGATAATGTTAGTTTTTGAGTATGGTTCACGGTTGTATTAAATCATAATTGAGTGCCGCATGTCATTTGATTAAAATCAATTTCCTTTTCAGTTATCACGCACTACATCAGTGTATAAATCAATTACAATTAACGCCATCTATCGATTTCACGCGACAATAAATGAAATCGGCTTAGATCCACGGGAGCTGAAAGCGAATTAATTATTATAATAGCAGCTTTTGAAAGCTTATTTACACAGCAGATTGCGTTCAGGAACTTCACGCTTAATTAAACTCTAGTTTCGAAACATTAATAATGGTTTATAGTTATTTTACGATGGATAATTATAAACGGAGGTCAAAGAGTGAAGTTTAATGTTAAACCAAATGGTGGAGCCGTCAAAAACTTGAGAGCAATTTCCAACTCAATATACAATAAGTAGACTTCACAAGGCCGGCGCACACTTACCAAGATGGCGGTATATCTGTCTAAAACAGAATATCTCAAATGCATCATGAGCAGTATCAACCCCAAAATATATTCGGCAAACAGCAGTACTCGCGTTGCTGTGTTCCGGTATGAAGGCTGAGAGAGGCAGTGACATTTCTGGGTGATGTGACATAATATCTTCAAGTCACAAGGTAGGCAACGAGCTAGTGACATTTTTGTCTTGTCTTGCATTGTTTTTAATAATTTCTGCTAACTGTGACAATTTGAGAAATTGTTTAATTTATATTTTAATTTATAGTTCCAATATTTTTAACATGATAAACTTATGTTTTTATTTAGAACAGGACAAAGTCTGTCGACACAGCTTGTTAATAATTATATTATTAATGTATAAATTTAAACGTTATTATTAATCTCATCATCACACCAGCCATTGGAAGTCCACTGCTGGAAGGCCTCGCCAAGAAAAGGCGCTCAGCAAGCATGTTGGTAATCGCAGAACGCAGTTTTTACGACGGGGGTGCTGCTGCCCGCCCCACCCTGTGTATTTATATGTATATATATACCTGGAACAGGGGGAGATACTATTCTAGTCTGCCGGTACCTCACGGCCAATAATAATCTAATTAAATATAATTACTATGAGTCACTATGATTTTGTTATCAAAGTTAAGAATTATATAAATATAAAGTCGACTAAAGTAGGAATAGTAACGTAGGCTTACCATTAGAGTCATTGTTTGCGGACAGTCCGTCCCGAGTACGAGTCCATTGTCTTTAGCTGGCCGTACAGGGATCCAATTTTCGGGCCACTAATCTTAAGGATTTGTGTACATTAGTGGAGTGATGAAATAGGTCAGACACATTTGCTGCCCAATCGCGTATGTAATTGGAAGATGTTGATCAAGATTAACATTTATCAGTGGAAGTCTACGAGAGCACCCCATTCTCACCTATTTACACCGCTAAATGCAGTGTTCAGATTGCTATGTTCCGATTTAAAGGGCAAGAGAAGCAGTGAATATTTGATAAATGTGACACGGTATTTTCAGGTCACAGGGTTGGTGATACGCTAGTGATATCATTGTGTTGACACGAGTATCTATAAAGTAGACCGTATGTTTGTTTGGTGACTTATTTATATAAACCTTTATCATATCAGCTGTAAAATGGCCACATCTACTCCAAGATAGGGACAGTTTTGCCTATAATGATAACTGGCTGTAGTAGTTGCAATCACAGAGCGTAGCGTAGCGTTTAAGGATTGGAATGCTGCTGCCCATCTTCGCCCTGTTGCATCTGATAAATAATCTTTTCGTTGGATTGACCACCTATCGGTTCTAATACGTCAGTCGCCTCTGATGATACCTGGTAGAGAGGAAAAGTACTATTCTACTTTTAAGGCGATTTGAGCCCTATTTTTTAAGTATTTGCAAAAACATAAAAAACTTTTAATTTCCCAAACACCTAAAATGTGAAATTTGGCAAAAATAAATGGATATAGAAATCCGAAAATAATTAGTCCTTGGTTTCATTACAATAAAATCTTGCAAGAGTTTGTACGGAATTTTGCACGGCACCTTTGTCTATTTTTTATTAAGTTCTTTTAGCCTGTAATATGCAGTCACACGACTGCATATTACAATACAAGTTGGCAATCGCAGATATTAGCTTTCGCGACGGGGATGCTGCTGCCCATCCCCGCCCCGTGCATTTGAGCTGCACTGTTTCGGATCGATATACTGCCATCTGTCGGTTATGGTTACTGGTTACCTTAGTCGCCCTTTACAGTTTCTGGTGCAGTTGGAGGTACTATTCTATTCTGCCGATACCTAGCGGCTAGTGATGTATTACCAAGTTGTTACATATAATTTTTACACCTATACATTAAATTAGATAACCTTCTGTGTTTTATATGAAATATTACAATTTTGTGTGGTGTTAAAGCTACGTTGTTAATCTTTACATTGTACATTTTATGTTTTAATGCGGCTAAGAGGGCCCTGGTGTGAAGTCATCTTCTGCCAAGGAATAATTTACGATGCTTTAATATCGTCTATCCATGTTCGCTCTACCCTTTGATATCCTTACCTGTATTATTAATTTAGAAGTTATGGAGTCCCTTACTTTACTTTCAAAGGATCCGGATATTACTTATTTATCGGGCAAAGTTTTAATTTGCTCGGTTTGGTAATATTAACTGTCATTTTTTTGAAGGACGAGTTCTTTTTTGTCCTCAAAAAATGTATTTAATCAAGCAAATTTTTTAGGCAATATAATATAAATTAACTAACTATTTCTTCTATATTGATTGTTTCAAACTGGTACCACTTTTGAGTGTTGTCAAATGTCAATATTTGAGTGTTTATTATTTACAAAATTTAAAAGATGGCGCTATGTTCTCAGTCCAAAAAGAACACTAAGAAAAACATGTTTGGCCCAGCTACATAATCTCTCAAGGACAATAATGAAACCTCTATAGAAAAAATCTTTTAATTTGTACATACTTATTACAAAACTAAAGAGTATTTAATTGGTGGGATATTTAAAATCATAAATACAAAAAAAACTATCATGACTTAGCTGCATTGATAATATTGAAGAAGTTATAATAGGTGATGTTTATTTATATTTTAAACAATTTGCATAACTTTTTTTAATAAAAAATATTATATTGTTAAAACTAGCAAAATATATTAACATACCTTTTTAATAATATATACTTAAACTGATATAAAGTATTATATTATATCTAAACAAAAATCTAATTTTATACTTTTAAATCCTTAGGATATTTTATTACATGGATGAATATTAACTGATCTTAAAACCATATGATAATAAACTAAACACTTATTTAATGTTTTGTAATAAAAAGGATTTATAGTCTATTATTTAAACTTAATTTCATTACTGTCCATGAATTTCGTTTGGTGCACCATGCAATATATAGAGAATTGCCTATGTCCTTCCGACGTGCTTACTAAGATCTGCACACTGCTGGTTTAGACCTGCTAGAAGGCTGAAAGGTGTATATTTTTTTAAATTATATTTTTATTTCTGTAGATAATGTAAATAAAAAATACCATAGTCTACTTTCAACCTGTGCATGGAAAGGATTTATTCCGATTAGTTGTACAGCGCAATAGATTTTGTAAAGTCTGATGAGAACGTATGAAAACTGACTACCTTACTATAATTCTAACGGGGGCACTGACTAAAACCCCATCGGCGTTAGCGCTAACAAACCAATGTTTTTAAACTAGTTAATTATATATAAAAATTACTATAGTAACACCTCGCTTGTTTTATGTAAGTTTCCAATGTGGCAATATAGCCTTCCGAGCAAGTAATCCCACACAACTTTCCACAACCTTTGTTCATTTGTTTACTCTTCTCGTTTTATCTACTCAACCTATCTTCTTTCAAAATTTACAAACATATATTTGGAAGTATAGAAAAAAACATAAACCACCTTTAATTTCGAAAATAAGTATAGTTCTTGAGGGACTTACGATAACGACCCTGCATATATAAACTGGTTTAGAATTTAAATCATTATCACACGAGCCATTGAAAGTTTACTGCTGGACATAGGCCTCCCGAAGAAATGGGGAATTTAGCTCATAATTGCCGCACTGTGCAAGCGTGTTGGCAATCGCAGAGCGCAGCTTTTACGACGGGGACGCTGCTGCCCATCCTCGCCCAGTGCACTTTAACTACGTTGTTTCGGATGGATATACCGTCACCTGTCGTTTCTGGTACGTTAGTCGCCTTTTACGAAACCTGGTATAGGGGGAGGTACTATTCAATTTTGCCGGTACCTCTCGGCTAGAATTAACATACATAGAAAAGACCATAAGAAATCATTAAACAGTAAGAGCAAACGTAATTATTCGATTTCACATTACTAATTTTATAAATGTTAATTTCAGTTTGATTGTTACCTATTCACGCTAATATACTTCATGAATTTTCACAATATATGAATATAGGGTACTATATTATCTATAGAAAAAAATAGGGATGAAAGGTATTTTATCCCTAAAATAATGCAAGCACTAGAAATATTCTGTTAACTCAAT
>JACJUM010003147.1:16562943-16601644 GCA_020976665.1 Heortia vitessoides
GCATGCATGTTGCCAATCGCAGAGCGGCTCTTCCGCGACGGGGATGCTGCTACCCATTCCCGCCCTGTGTGTTTGAGCTACACTGTGTTGAATGGATATACCGCCATCTATCAGATCTGATACCTTAGTCACCTCTTACGACACCTGGTACAGGGTTAGGTACTTCTCTGCCGGTACCCCACGGCTTAAATACCATGCCCTAGTTTATTTATTATTATATGATACACAAGAGCATATCCTAAATTGAGATGTAAATTATCCTATATCTCAAGTTGGATCAAATTGTACATAGTAAACCAAAAATTATAAAAATCCAGTAGGTTAGAAGTTTATCCCGGACAAACACCGTGACACGTAATTTATATATTTATAAACATGTAAACAATAGTTGGTGGTTTTATAATCTTACAAAGGCTCCATAATGCATTCGACGTGACCCTATCTTGTACACTAAGGGTATTGCGGTCGATTTCAATCCAAGACAAATTCAAAAGGATTGTGATTTATCAAATGAAATTGATAAATATGTTTTATTCAATTAGATTAACAACAGGTACTTTGGAAAAATAAACACAAAACTGACAATTTTAATCATCGTCATTATAATCATAGCAGATGTGTAACGCGCATTTAGTCTTCCCAAGAAAGCGCTGTAATTTTACCCAAAATTACAGCGCAGGCCAATAGTGATACGTGGAAATGGTGGTGGCAATAGCAGTGTTAAGCTTTGTGATATAAATGCTGCTGCCTGTCGCCGCCGCGTTGCATTTAAGATGTTCATTTGTGGATGAATATAGCGCCATCTGTTGGTTCTGGTACCTCATTCAACGTGAAGTATTATTCTACTTAGAGGGAGAAGTACGATTCTATGTGGGGTACCGCCACGTAATCGCCAACAAAAAAGTTACAATAATGTTCAAGTAGTGTGCATATTTATCACAAATTATTTGTCATTAAATTGCTGAAGAATTTCCGCCAGTGACCAAGGGGAATATAACGCTGCCTCATGAAATAGAATACTCAGTTAGCCTGCAAGATCCCAAGTTTATGAGACGATTAATTGTCTTTTATGAATTAGTCATATCGCGATACAAAGCGGACATTAATAATGGATGCAATGCGCCATTAACGCCCCTTGCGCTGGAAGTGGGTCGCATTGCGCTTTTTTATTAGGTGCAATGTATTTAACTTATACTTTATATGGATAGTTGGCGTTAGTCTTGTTTGTGGATTGTATTGCGACTCATTTATAAGCCGAAGTCGATGACAGGCGACGGGAAAACCCATTCGGTTATGTATCCTTATTAGCGTGTCGACCTCGCCCAGGACCAGCATTATTTAACAAATATTTTTGTTTGTTCTGTATCTGAATGCTAAATATATGTATTAAAGTATTGCATTTATTATAGTTATGTTGCTTGATATTTTAATCATAAGTGTGTTCAATTCAAACAAGTGCCCAGAATTAACCTATAAATATAATTGTTTCTAAATTATACGTAGTCTTTTAAGGTATCGGTAACCAAAAACGAAACAAAACTACAACATTAAAAAATATTTATTTTTTTAGAAAATTTCATCTTATCAATGGCATTGGCAAATCAGGCACAACACCGGCATATTTCTCTAGCCAGGGGATTGCATTACCGTTTTACTACAATAAGAGATGTTGCTGATAACTCAGTAAAAAAAATAACAAGAAAAAATTCTTTGTGTCTACTAATTAAGGTCCTTATAGCACGAATGTATTGCAGATAAAAGGAAGATGCAGATCCAAGTACTGTCTGATGTCTAAGACAATCAACTAACAATGCTCGTTTCATCACAAATATATCATTTGCTTCTCGCCAACCTTCTGAACCCATTTATTTTCACTACCTCTTTCACCCTTCAAACCGGAGCACAGCGATTCGTACTTTCGTACTTTGCTATTTGGCAGTACAAAGAGGGAGTTACCAATGCAGATGACTTTTTTTATGAGGTCTACCTCTAAAAAATCTAATTACATTATCGCCACCTATATAAAATTAATCACATCTACCAATGTCCGCACGAGGGGTGGGGGGGGGCAAAGGGGACGGGAATTACTCTCGGCACTCCATTAGTTGGATCGGCGGCCGTGACAGATTAAAAGGTCCAAAACTGTACACAGTGCACAGTAGCTTTAATGACGTTTGACCCATATCTTTATATATAAAAGTCTATGTCGCGTTGTTTGTACGTGATTAAATTGTAACCTACTAAACCGATTTGAATCAATTTTGCTCAATGTGTTAAGTTTTATGTATATCGGCACTAGAATCAACAGATGGCAGCGTTTTTTTTAATAGACTAAGTTGATGAAAAAGCATAAAGTCTGCGTGTTAGTAAGCATCACGGCAATTTATAGACAGGCGTCCGTAATATCGTTGTAAACCTCGTGACTTCAAGGTATCATGTCACACTACCCAATAATCTCATTACCTTTCTCACTCTTCAAACCGAAACACAGCAATGCAAATACTTACAATTTGGCGGTAAAAATGGGTTAAAGTGAGGTACTAATGCATACGACCTTTTGACTAAGGTATTTCTCATGAAAAATGTAGTTCAAACTGCGTAGTGATGGGCAAAATTGTTCCCGTCGCATTGCTATGATCCGTGATTGCCACGTACCTGCGCAACATTTGTAGATAATTTTGGGGGAGACCTATGTGCAGCAGTAGACTTTCTACAGCTGTTGTGGTGATGATGGAGAAGGACTAAAAACACAGCTGAAAACTCGAAACACCAATCCCAACACCATCTTATTTGTTTGTTAAATATTAGTTTTGATTGGCTGAAATATGAAAACGTTTGTCGAACTAGCAGGAAAGCGATCACTAGTTTTACTATAAATAAAACAAACTATTTCACAGAAGAGGTAAACATACGACGACACAAGTGTAATTGGCAATCTATCCAGAGCCAGGGGCGACGTGTGCCTCCGCTGGGATTTTTATTTCACTGCTTGCACCGTTCTCGCTTAGGGTAATTAGCTCTTGAATACTGCACCTGTGTATCTATGCCATTATTAATCAAACGTTGATGGATAGGTCGAATGGTATAGTGTATTTTGTGTGTTTGATGTATTGGCGCAAATATGTATTCAAATTTGCTTTCATCATTTTAGCCGTAGGACCACCACTCCTGGACATAGGTCTTATCAGAAGATATAACCTAGGAGCGGTTATGCCACTTGTTTTTATGGTATCTATTTTAGAACTTAAAGCTCCATCGGCCCTCGGTTCTGCATCCTATCTGTCCATCCCATGATCGCTTCCATTTAACTTTGGTTATTAAAACGATCTTGGTATACCTAAGCGCAGATACTTCGAACGTTGCTATCATGCATTAAGCTAGTAATAGGTTTTAAATGCCCATACCATATATATATATATAAAATATATGGTGATATATATAGCTCTAAAGGGGGCACGTAGACAAGTCCCGCTATACTTAGCCCTCGCCATGCCGTAGCACCTCACCTCAAGAACGGGGGATTTTTGCCTGTAATTACCGTACTGGGCAGACGTTTCGCTGACCTTGCATGGTCAAATTCTTTGCACCATAGTGCATTAGATCTATACTATGTCACTGTGATATACCGCTGTCTCTTGGTCCCAGTCTTGACCTCGTCATCTAGTACACGGGAAGGTACTATTCAGCTCTGCCGGTAAATCACTTAGTTTGTATCGTAAAGTTAGTCAATCATAATATTTACTTTAACGTTCCACATTGTCAAACACTAGATATAACCGACAGCCCACTATGAGAGCTTGGGTAACAACTGAGGGAACAGTCAGTCATGTATATAGGGCACGATATATCAGAGTTCAAGGGTTTCTTTGGGAAACGCGCAGAAGCAAATACTGGGCTGGCAAGAGTAGGTCCACCAGTCCAGAAGAGTGACTAGATATAGACATCTTACAAAGGTCGACTGCATAAGTACCTCACTCTCACTTATTTCTACCGCCCAATGGCAGTTTTGGCATGGCTATGTTCCGTTTTGAAGGGTGAGAGAGACAGTGATACTGTGTAAATGTGAAACAGTATCTTTAGTAGACAAGGTTGGCGATACGATAGTGATATATTTGTGATGACAAGAGCGTCTTTCGGCTGCGAAAAGAACCCACGAAGTCTCAAAAAGACGTCGAGATGCGGGTGGGCAGGTTACTGCCCAGTATTCATCTACACACAACATTCTATATGTCCGTTTCACTGGAATACAATTTTTCCCGCTACATCGAACAGGTCAGAATTCAATATTAATTCCGCAGTATCCGCATAATACGGCTGCCTCACTTTTAACGGGTGGAAACGGGCGGGCCGTTTTTTAACGGGCGCGCCGTTTTGAGCGGTCCTCTTCAAACTTTACAGGTGGATGGGCTTGAAATGGTTATAGCGTCCCATTCGATTTATTCCCGCTGGATTTTTGGCTTATTATTTTCGGATGAGGTTGCCTTAATATTGGTAAGATATTCTTTTGTGTAACTATTTTGGGCGCGATTTTATTGTCTGATAGTTTTTAATATGAGATATTGTTGGGTTGTATAATTTGTTCGTTGAAAAGAAAAAGGGGTTCTAGAATGAATTGTGTTTTATTTTATACCGGGTTAGTTATCTGGTTTATTAAAAAAATTGTGTAGACGGCGGTTTATGTTACGAGGGCTTATTGTAAAGCTCGCAGGCTCTGCATGTAATTAAAAGGTTACAGAAGTTGCATCACTTTTCGTTAAGCGCATTGCTTTTCTGTTAGGTACTGGTAGAGCAGAATACTAAACTAAGGTACCAAAGCCGACAGATGGTGGTATATTCATCAGAAACAATGCGGCACAGATGCATAGGGCGGGAATGGGTAGCAGCATCCTTGTTCAAATCCCAAGTTGCGCACTGCAATTTCCAACACGCTTACCCAGCGCGGCACATATGGGTAAAATTGCAATGGCCTTTCAATGACTGGTACGATAGTAATGATGATGATTGCTTTGATCAAATTGCTTTTGAATACAAGGTTTTCTAATTATTGTTTTTGAATAAATGTATATTATGTTACTTGTAGTATATATACTATCTGAACTGTTGTTATTGTTCTGCCTTAAATTGAAATATAAGCTAATTCAAATTGTACACAGTAAGCAAAATAATATTAAACCATGAAAACTATCCCAAGCAATCACCGTGACACGTAACAATAAAAAAAAAAAAATAAATATATATATATATATATATATATATATATATATATATATATGTTGTTACAGTTAGAGTAAACTAGTTTTTAGAAAGAACGCGTTTTTTCTAAACAGAAATAGTTTTTAATGCATGTCTTTGTTAATACTAGAATTAACTAACTAAAATAACATTACAGTATAATAATTATTTTAGTATGAATAATGAATAGCTATTATATATTTTGTATCTACTTGTACTATCGCATTAGGTTAAATCAATTTGTAATAGTATAGCTATAGGTTTATAAAAAAATAAATAAAAGTGTTCGCATTGCTATTCGGGTCTGAAGAGTGAGATAGTGAATTTACGGGGTAATATGACATAATATACTGAAATAACAAGGTTGGTAATGCGTAAGTGATATCCTTGTGATATCACAAGCGTCTATAGGCTGTAGTGAAGCTTACTACCACGCGGACTGTATGCTTGTTTATCGAAATGGTCTAAAAATTAATAAATTTAGAATAATAGCCAAACTGTTGTTAGTAACAATTATTGATTGAATGCTCTGTCAGTGAAACCGCAGCCGTTTGTCGAAGTAAGTCAAAAGCTTGAGGTGATATTGCGGTAAAACAGGTAGCTAATGATGGAATAGAAAATGCGTGAAGAGATAACAAAAAAAAATTATTTTCTAATCATAATATTATGATTATGAAGAAGATATTAAACAGAGAGTGAAAGCTAGAAAAAGTGTCAATGGAGCCTTAGATGCTTTTATAAGCAGCCAAAATATGTCAAAAAAGGCACGACTGGCATAGAGGTATGTTGATTCCAACCCTGATATATGGTAGTGACTGTTGGGTATGGCAGAATAATCACGTAAGTAGAATAAATACTGTTGAAATGAAAGCATTTCAAAGACTTAAGAATAGTGCGATAAGAGATCGATGTGTTGTACAAAATTATGTTGTGACAACAATAGAGAAAGGAATGTTGAGATGGGTTGGACATGTATTTGGATAGATGAAAGTAGAATGACTGCACAAATATATACAGCGGAAGTGAATAGAAGAGTTGGTATTGGACGAACTAAGCAAACATATCTTAACTAGGTACAAGAAATATAAAAGAAGAGCCAGGTCAGACGTACCAAGAAAAAAGGAGCGTGTATAAAAGGACTAATGCTAGTAAGGGAAGCGAGAGAAGTATGCCAAGATCGTAACTATTGGAAATCCATAGTCTCTGCGTACCTTGATGGACACAAGCGTGATATATTATTACGATAGCCTTGCTATAAAGTTTACTATTTTGCTTTAGAACCCCATTGTGGTTGTTCTATAGCCTCTAAGTTTTCTATATGGAACCCTGAAAATGTTAGAAATTCACCTAAAAAGTTAGATCCAGCAAGCTAGACGACTCAATGTGTTCCCCAAGGAGCGCTCAGATTTAGGCCACAGACGTGGTACAGCGAGCAAATTAATTTGCTATAGCTGCGGGCGAAAGGAACGGCTGCAGTGAGCTCACTACCATGAGTACGGTTAGCAAAAAAGGCTTGCAGAGTATATTAAATTGGTTTCGCTTAAAGCTCACCGATGCTTAGATCAATTAAAATGTTTTGAAAAATACCCCACAATTTAGATTCCCTGATACATTCCTACTAATATTATAATTGCGAAAGTAACTCTGTCTGTCTATCTGTCTGTTACGCTTTCCTGCTTAAACCTCTCAACCAATTTTGATGAAATCTGGCATAGACAATTTTTAGACCTTGAGAAAGGACATAGGCTATTTTTTATTCGAAATAAATCAAGCGTTGTAAGGGGTCGAGAGAGGGGATTAAAAGTTATATGGAAGTATCGCTATTTTTAAAGCTAGAAACTTAAAACTTATTTTTCAGGCCATTGATTCAATATAAATAAACATGACATTTAAAGTTTATATAAGTTGAGGTAAAGAGGTATGGTACCCAAGAAAATTATTCCACGCGGACGAAGTCGCGGGCATAGCTAGTTTTAAATAACTCCGCTATTAATAGATGTTGCAAATATTCCGGAGTATTGTCATCGTCATAGCAGTCATTAAATATCCACTGCTGGACATAAGGCTCCCCAAGAAAGGGGGAGCTTTGCTCATGATTGTCGTACTGGGTAGACTTGGCGGCAATCTTAGAGCGTATTCCTTTCGCAAAGCGTGCTGCTTGTACGCATTGATAACTTTATTATCACATGATAATAAGAGTCTACTTATTATCACATGATAATAAGTGTAACGCAAATATTTAGGCATTTATCAAACTTGCATTTATAGCAACGGTCTTAAAATTAAGTTTACACCAGGTTAATTTTACAAACCTTTCGAAAAGAGAGGATTTGGGATGACAGGTCCCTATAATGTCCAGTTGAGTTGAAGGAACCACCAATTCTTTACCATATCAATAGATTCTTACTTCTCTAATGCAGAACCCGCAAAATAGCTTATTTTTGTCTGTGTTCCCGTAGGAGCGCCAAAATTGAGGCCGCAGCCAAGGTATAGCGCGCAAATTAAACTGCAGCCATTGCGGCTTGTGGTGTTGTGACTTACTGCAATGAGTAGCGATAGCAAAAAAAACATGTGAAAGATGACGATTGAGTTTGACTTAAGTTATAATCTTACATTGGCACTTACAGATTTGAAGATATTATGTCACATAACTCAGTAATATCACTGCCTCTCTCATTCTTCAAATCGGAACCAGCAATGCGTTCACTGCTTTCGGCGGTAGAAAGAACTGAGAGTTAGTAAATATATGATATCTACTTAATGTAGGAGCGTACAATAGACATGCCCTATCATGCCCTATAGGTATCACCTACATCCCGTTATGCAGAGTCTGCGTAGTAAGCGAAGAAACATGTCTTTATAACTTGTCCTGACCTGACAGCAAATAGGGATCGATACATAGGATCTTCGGGGTCATTTCAGGATGTGACCAGCAATTATAACGGATTGCTGCGCGTCCTAGAGAAACTGTTTTGGGAAGGGGGCAGTCCAGAAAAACGCAAAAAAGGCATTCAATTGTAGAAACCTGCCAAAGCTACATTTATCTATATAAGTTTTGTAGTATGATCAAAAAACGTATGTATTCCTCCCGACGGCCTCTCCATCCAACATTCGTTTGACACCTTTGAGATAATACTGTCAGTCTTATGCTTTTACTTCATACTACATATGTATTTCGTCATTCCTGTGTGGATATTCCTCATTAATGTCCAACCGTATCCAATGTCTAGAATAAGAATCAATAAAAAGAACAAATCCCATATGTGTACGGTGTGCAAGTTAATCGGCTGCTTAAAGAGATGGGTCCGGGTGCAATTTTGCGGATTGCTTCCATTGTACCGTTAGCAAAAAAATAATATTAAATATGTTTTTGTAAATAATTATTTGTATCTGCCGTGAGAATAGTATCTTCCTCAGTATCAGGTGTTGTAAGAGGCGATTCAGGACGACCAGAACCGACTGATGGCGGTATATCCATTCGAGACAGTGTAGCTCAAATACGGGTGGGGATGGGTAGAATCTTCCTCTTCGTGAAAGCTGCGCGCGCGAATGCCAAGCGCAGCAATTGTGGGCTAAATTACCCCTTTCTTGGGGAGGCCTATGTTCGTCGTTGCAATAGACTTCCAATGGCTGTTATGATGAAAATGATGAATTATTTGTATTACTTTGTACACAATAAAGTATTATTAATAAATTTACTGCAATAGAACAACATATGATTGCAACTTATTAAAGCTAAAATCATTATGTTGTATAAAAATTATGTGTTACTTTGTCCGAGATAAACTTCTAAGCTATTCAAACGTTTTTAATAGGTTTTTCCTTGCTGTGTACCGTCTGATCCCGTTTAAAATTTATTTATTATCAATATAAAGTGTCTGCCAAATCCAACATCAGGCCCAATAAAAATAACAAATAACATAACAAAGTTTGTCACTGGTATAAATAAAAATTAACCCTTCCCTTATAAAACAAACACGCTGAGACTCTAAAATAATATGCAGATTGGACTTTAGAATTGATTTGTATAAAATTAATGTTCTCACAAAATTAAAACAAAGGCCATTTGCATATCTGGCGAAGTTTCTGAATAGACAATTTGTTATTAATAGACAAGCCTAACCGCACTGTCTGGATTCTTCATTGATTCAGCCGACTTTCGGGAACTTTTGCTAATTAATAGCTGGTTTATTCTTTTGTCTTTTTCAATACAAATAAAAAATCTTCGCTTCATCGTTATGCTCGTCGTTTTGTTGGCTAAGGACTAAAAGAATTATCCTGCATTGTTGTTACTTATAGATGAGGTGTTATAACTCTTTTCGTAAAAAAAAATTGTTGATGATAATAAAAATATACATATTGCTAATGTCTTTTCAAAGTAATCAGATGGTCTACTACCTCAATAGCTTGTCTTCTGACAAAATCCTTGTACAATGCTATAAATTTAATACTATCCTTTCTGGTACGATTCTGGACCATCTACTTTATTCTTCTCATCGCTATCTCTTCCGTCAGTTATTATTCTAGTCCATTTATTTTTCCTTTTTTTCCGCGTATGTTTCGTCCGAAGCCGTTTTTATTTACTGCATGTTAAGATTTCACTGAAACTTTTCTTTCATTCGATTTTTTAAAACTATATATTTAATACGTTTTCTTGTTCTAAGTCTTTTTTTCTTTATTTTATTCTGTCATAGATTTATTAAGCAGTGTTACACCAGAAGGATCAGGTGTTGTATGAGGTGACCGAACCGACTGAAAGCGGTATGTCCCAAAACACAAAGCTCGTCGCAAAGCTAACTATAATAGGAAAGTGGAAAAAGGAACAGTGAATTCATTTTTTACCTTACGCGAATGTGTATATCTTAAAAATAACCAAGCTACATATTCTAACTAAGGTGTAGATTTGTAAAAGCTCGACTCTACCTAAGATCTCGTATATTTTTGTCAGTACGTTAGTCTCTTTATGCTATAATTTTAAATTTTGAATTGACGAAACTTGAAGTTCCGACTGACGGAGTCTTGAAGTTCTGGAATAGAGACTACATACGGTAAGTGTGTAGCGAAAGGCGTCCACCCACAAGGTCAGACGATCTGACTATAACCGTTGAGTTGAAACGCTGGACGCAGGCCGAATACTATCTATCCTTATGGACATTACTTGGAAGCTCTAATGACCCGTGCAGTGGACGTCCTACGGCTGATATTATGATGATATTTTTAGTGGATTCTATTTTTATAACATATGGTTTTGTAATATAACTTATGTTTGCCCTATGCTCTCCATATGATCTATGATTACTTGTCCTGGATCAATAAAATAAAAAACCTTAAAAGGTCTAATAATTTAAATGTACCTTTACTTAAATAATTATTCAGTATTACAAAATTTTAGTTTTGAATTCATTCGCTTGTCTGCTATAATATTCAATTAATTTAAACTAGAAGATAATAATCAATTTTAATTACAAACAGATTGGATTTGCCAGGCTTAGGTTTGCTCGAAATTGTGAGTCATGGACTCAAGAAGACTGTAATAAGGTATTGTTTTTCGACGAAGCCAGGATATCTCTATTCGGTGAAGATCGACGTCGGCGAGTGCTGCGAAGACGAGGCAAACGCTTTGCATAGGCTTGTTTTGAGAAATCACACCTTATGGTGGGGGTTGTTTTTTGGGCAAGAATAAATTCAATGGATCGTACAGAGTTCATTGGAAATAGCTCACTGACTGGACATCGATTCATAACGTAAGTTCTAATTCCTCATGCACAACCCGCATTGGCCGCTTTAGGCAAAGACTAAATTTTTATGGATGACAACGCTCGCACCCAATGGTCTGGCGATGTGGAAGCGTATGTGCAAAAGTTCGGCATTTGTCGTTTGGATTGGCCAGCTCGAAGTCCCGACCTCCAATCCTATAGAGCATGTCTGGGACGTTCTGAAACGACGCGTGAGATAAATACAACCGGCTCCGCAGACCATCAGAGACCATCAGACTAATTCAAGTTGTGATTTCAGCTAGAGGGGGTCACATTTAATACTAAACATTTATCTGCTTATACTTTATTAAAGAAAAAATTAACAAAAATCTTTGTTATCTTTTACTACACGAGCATATACACTACTAGCGAGCATATACTACTAGTGAACTTTAGTATTAAAACCCACAAATTTTATCAAAACTTTAGGATAATACTGACGAAAACGATTATTTGCTTATTAATTTACAAAATTATGAAAGTGAAACTACCTATAAATATTAAACAAACCAATAGTGACGTTTGAAATAATTTATTGCTTAGGTGTCCGTTTTTTTGCAAATGAGTGTATATATATCTTATAATTAAAACATATTAGTTCTTATTTTAAACAAAAAAATTAAGCATTCGATAAAAGGGGCATATCCGACCTAAAGATCCCCAGAATGCTTGCAGCATTTCCACGCTGCACAGCAAGATCCTTTGCATCAGAAAAGCCCCGGAGTGGTAGTTCAAATTCCGGTCCACAAAACGCCTTTCCAACTCTTTAATGAAGCAGTTTCCTTCTTTATTCCATACACCAAATGTTTCAACAGCAACTGGCACGAAAAAGCTGCCAATAAACTGTATTTTTCTGTTTTGAGTCTGGCAGCCGTTTCCGCTGCAGCACCCGATTTGGCCGCAGTTGAGGACACATGCGAGGGACTAAAAGTACAAACACACATAAAATCCCATAAAACGCAATGACCCCTCTTCCACGGTATCAAAGACAGGCCGATCGGGTCGTTTTCCATCGGTACGACTAAGTCCTGGTGGCTCAAGAACAGAAGGGACCCCAGACGACACTAGGGCTCTTGTAATGATGTCGTTCACAGAGTGGTGCCTAGATAGTCTACCTGCACTTCAAAGGCCGTGCCGATCCAGGGCATCCACTCTCGTGTCAAATAAATAAAAAATATCTCGCATTTAGATGTGTTGAAGGTAAGCCCCAAAACACCAAAACCAGTAATAAGCTATTGTATGTCCTCAGTCACCACTTCCGGCTCTTCCCCAATAGTGCCATTGTCTAAATACCAGACATTCAGTTAAGACTGCAAAGATGACATGACTTTCTGAACAGCCAAGCTAAATAGAAGAGGTCCCAAAGGGTCTCCCTGCTGAACCCTGACCTGGGATTGAATGCGATCCTCGCAAAAATAAAGATGACTAGGCTGTGAGTAGCATTGGTATAAGAACGGGTACGAACTAGGGGCATGATCCTTAACTCTGGTCAAAATAATGTCACGCTCGACCGAGTTAAAGGCGTTTTGGAGGTCAATTTTCACGATAACATTGTTTGTATCACTCTTATTATTTACAAACCGACGTTTTGCATATATATATATATGCAAAACGGTATCCATACAGCTATTGTTATGATGCAAGATTACTACTTATGGGGCGTCGATGAAAATCTTGTATAATTTGATTGATCGATTCTGGGTCGACATAGTGTTGCGAATCAGTATGGAAGTACCACAGACGCTATCTGTTGATATCTGTTGTACATGTGGCAACACGTAAATTAAAAATAAATGTTAAAAATTTAGTATTTTCACTTCAAACACTTTTTCTGCTATCCGTATTCTAAGCTCAAAAGACGCCATTATTGCGTGTCTTTTGTTTGGTAGTTCGCAGTCGCTTAGCGCTTTCAACGCTGAATCGAGACAACAGCCATTTTTAGCGAGTGATGCGCTTTCTTGACTATGAATCACAAAGCGCTGTTTAGCCACTGAGAAGGTTAACTACACCGCTGCGTACAATTTTACCATAATTATTTTCATAAAAAAATTATACAATATCTTATATTTACTGTGAGGTACCGGAGGAGTACAATAGTACCTCCCCCTCTACGTCTGTACCAGGTAACTAAAGTACCAGAACTGACAAATGGTAGTGTATCCACCGGAGACTGTGTAGCTCAAATACACAGCGTGAAGGTAGGCAGGAGCATTACCATCACAATAGTAGTGCTCTGCGAATGCCAATGCACTTGCTCAACGCGGCAATGATAGCCGAGATTTCCCCTTTCTTGGGGAGGCCTATGACCAAAAGTAGTCTTCCAGTAGCTGTAATGATGATGATATTGCAATCATGATAATTGTGATCTCGTATCCTGACTACAAGATAAGTCCTTTAAATCAATTGTATTAAGGGCACCGAGGAACTGATAAAACACAAATTAAATACGTATTTAACACACAAACACAAATCATAAACATTCATCATATCAATGTTTGTCTTGCTAGGATCGAACCCACGACACCAGGACACAAAAGAAGGCTACTATTGCGCTATCAGGCCCGTCACATCTCATCACAAAGCTTCCACGATTATAATATTAGCAGGATAACATCGCCTTCAATATAACTAGGAATCCTTAAACTCAATAATTACAATAATGATCGGATGTAATCAGCCAGTTTCAAGGGTCCATAATACAGAAGCCCTGCCTCTATAATACAAATTATACATGTATTGAAAAACCACAAGGCCTTCTTTCACTGAGACTCTAAAGCTTCACCAAACAAGATAATATTATATCACTTAAATTTTCTTACATTACATCATCATCATTTCAGCCTTTGCAAGTCTACAGCTGGACATTGACCTCTCCAAGAAAGGAAAGATGCTGCCCATAATTGCCACGCTGGGCAAGCATATTGGCCATCGAAGAGCACAGCTATCACGACGGGGATACTGCTACCCATCCTCGCCCTGTGCATTTGAGCTTGACTGTTTCGAATGGATATACCGCGTTGCCGGACTTGTGACTTAAAGATATTAAATATAAACACAAGATTCACATAACATCTAATACATTTCCCTGACTCCGAGATAAGTTGCTAAAACACTTATGAGATGGACGTCAGACAACAGAGGAATCATATATATAATCCTTAAATACACATTAATGACACCAAGACAGAAAAAATACTAATATCATCATATTATTATTTGTCCCTGTCGTGGATCGAACCTACGACCTTTGGCGCATAAGATAGGATCACTAGAGAAGATCATTGCAGAGCGCAACTTCGCGACGAGGATGCTGCTGCCTATCCCTACTCTGTACTATATAAGCTGCACTGTTTTTGATGGCTATACGGCCATCTGTTGGTTTCGGTACCTTAGTCGCCTCTTACGACACTCGTTACAAAGGGAGGTACTACACTACTCCGCTGGTACACTACAGCTCATCAATTCTACAGTAATAAATAATAATAATCGTAATAAAATTCACACAACATTATTTTAATATTACTCGCTCAAATGCCCTTATCTGAAGAGCCTAATGCTGGCTGACTTCGAAATCAGTTCCAGCATCACCAAGAGGCCAGACCGCACCTTAATGAGCAGCCATACGCTTGCGTACTCTCTGCTCTCCTATGAGGGTAGCCGCGCTCGAAAAGTTGCGGGATCGGAACGAGACCAGCAATCACTCAAGAGTGCCTCTAAAACACAGACCTTAGCTTGATTTATTTATTATATAACTAAGGTTTTATACATAGAAATATTATTGTTATAATCATATCAGCCATAGAAAGTCTACCTAAGATAGATATACCGTTACCTGTCGGTTTCGAAACCTTAGTCGACTCTTACGACACCTGGTACAGGGAAGGTATTATTCTACTCCGCCGATACCCCAAGGTATACGTCTCTATATATTGTTGTTATTAATTTTTATATATTATCGCAGCCCTATAGCATAACCTCTTTAAATGCTTCCTTCCGTCCTCCACCGACTGGCACTCTAGAATCAATTCACACGCACTTCTTTCGTAGACCAGCAGCATGTTCGCCGGCTAATGCATGCAGTTCTTTCCTTATCAAGTGATAACCAGCTATTGGTACGGCCTGGCTCACCTTGTCCTCTTTTGCAAAACATAATTTCATACCCATCGATTTCCACCCGAACTTAGGTCGAGCTTCAGAAGCGCACTTGGATCACCCAAGTCACTGATCTCGCGATCCTTGCGGGGAAGACCGTAGCTAAACTCACGCTGGTGAAATTGTCACAGGGTCGTTCATAAATGAGGAACCTCACTCCCTCTTCCGGTGATGCAAGAATTGACGTCTGTGTATGTATAGGGTGTCAATAGGTGTATTTAAAATCAAAAAATGTTGTTGTATTACAAATATGCTATTGGATAAATTTAAGAAATATGTGTAGCATAAAGTTATTGCTAAGGCTTATTACAGCTTTAAAGATACATGATGCTTGGGATTTAATTGTATTGTTTTATCACATTTTTTTAAGACAAGGGTTTGAAATCACCGACGCCAGAAAGGGTTTCAATATCACAAACCACTAGGTGTGGACCGAACCTTTATCATCACCAATTTTTCTCAGAGGTTCTTCGTGGCTCAAGCAATAAACCTGCAGAAAACTTAATTTTAAGACTCGTCAGTAGACTAGTAGAAAGTAGGAAATTCAATTCTTTATTTATTTAATTACCTTTCTTTCACTTTAAAGTAATTTGAGTAATTAATTGTAATTAGAAAAAATATATTTATAGAATATATCGTGAGGTTCCGTAAAATAGTACCTCTCACTGTACCAGGTGTCGTAAGAGGCGACTAAGGTACCAGAACCGACCTACGTCGGTATATCTATCTGAAACGGTGTAGCTCAAATGCACGAGGCGGGGATGGGCAGCAGTATCCCAACACACTTGCAATTATTAGCAAAATTTCTCGTTCCTTTAGGAGGCCTATGTCTGGTAGTGGAATTACAATAACTAAATATTTTTATTTAAATTGGTCTTATTAGTCTAAAAACATTTTTTTCATAAATATAATTATAGAAAAAAGTATAATAAAACCTATTTCAATAAAAATATTTTTCACTTTGACTTTGATTGTCATCCCATAGTGCCCCATCAAAGAAGTACACCAGTTGACTCGGCAAACACCACGGATCGATAGGAATGGTTAATGAAGCGGACGGGGCCCTGATTGATCAGCATCAAGGGCATTACTGTCTGTAGCCGTAAATTTGTTTAAACAACTTTCTACTCTGATTACAAATTTCATCTGCCCTCTTTCCTTGAATCGATTTTCCTCGAATTTGCCTTGTCACACGAAAACTTATTTAATTAATTTGACTACTCTTTAATTGCTAGTCTTGGTATTAGTTGTCAAAAGGTGTCTGAGGTGTTATTTATGTTTTATATGGTAATATAAATTTGACAAAACAGCACATGGGTCACGTAATAATAACGTGACTGTAGCTTATAGACGCTCGTAATATCACAAGGATATCACTAGCAAGTTGCCTACCTTGTGACTTGAAGACATTATGTCTCATTACCCAGTAGTTTCACTGCCTATCAAACTGGACACAATAATGCGAACACTGTGACCTTTGTATGAGGTCTACCTCGTTTGAATACGTAGCTACTCATTCCCCTCCATCCATGAGCATCACTGCTTAGGATATACCACCATACTGTTTGACCTGGTATTTATCTGTAGTATTCTATGGAAGTTATACAATATCATACCAGCCATTGAAAGTCCATCATAAACTACGAGCCTCTTCAATTAATAAGGTTTTTTATAATTGCTGGGCAAGCATGATGTTAATCGTGAAGGGGATGCTGCTGCCTATCCCCGCCCTGTGCATTTGAGCTGTGCTGTTTCGGATGGATATACCGCCATCTACCGGTTCTGGTACCTTAGTCGCCTCTTATGACACCTCGTGCAGTAGGAGATACTATTGTTCCGGTACCTAATATACATTCTCTCTAATAATATCCGTGGCTTTGAAATAAGAGAGACCGCGTTGATGTATCTATTAAGAAGTTATAAGCAACTTTATTAAACATAAATACAGAACCTCGTAATCAAACACACCAACTCGCTTTATTGTTTGTGCGACAACTAATTGAAACAGCGTACCTGTGTCGTGGAGAAACCTCTGTTTACTGACAATTAACTCATGTCGGCGCACCGGCACAATACGGGCTTGATACACCCGCGCCCGACACCGGCCGTACAAAATATCCAAGGCGTATATTTACATTGGCTATTTAATTTGTACCTTGTTTCATAGAGATAATTGAAGTATATGAAAGAAACATACAAAAAATACAAATGTACACTATTATTAAAAACATTAAAAGGTTTTTATTTATATATATTGCAAATAAACTCTACTGTACGGATTTCAAAAAAAATTAAATCTTAATGATCGATATAGAAAGATGATAGAAAGCTATTTTAACATTTTAAAAAAAAAATATTTCGAAAATATGACATGCCACTTGCATGTCATATTTTCGAAATAAAATTAGCCGTGAGATACCGGCAGAGTGGAGTACCTCCATCTGTAGCAGGTTTCGTAGGAGGCGACTAAGGTACCAGAACTGACAGATGGCGGTATATCCATCCGGGATAGTGTAGCTCAAATAAACAAGGCGGGATTGTATTAAGAGACATTAAGAACCCTTAAGAGAAGGCTATGCTTCCAAGACTCTGCTGGCAACCTCTGTAGTCTGGTATGCTAACGGACTTTTAGGAAATCTTGAGAAGGCCTATATCCTATAGTTGATTTTATGTTGGAAGCACGCACTATATAATATTTTCTAACACTTCGCCATCATCATCATATCAACCATATTAAGTCAACTGTTTGGAGGCCTGACCTCCCCAAAAAAGGTACAATTATTGCTCATAATTGCCGTACTGGGTAGGAGTGGAGGCAATCGCTAAAGGTAGCTTTGCGACAAAGATGCTGATGAATATCTCTACCCTGTTGTTTTTAAGAAATACTGCTACGGATGGATATACCGTCATCTTCTGATTCCAACTTCAGTCGCCACTTACGATACGTGGTATAAAGGGAAATAAACTTCTCTACCGGTGTCATCGTTTCCAACAGTTACGCGTTCACTACTCATAATGATTTTTTAAATGGAATTCGAATGCAGTATAACTTTTTATATTTTGAGAAAATTTTAGTAAACTATGAGGTTAATTATAAAAGAAATGTTACTGTCCAACGAAACGCAATTCAATTATTGATTTAATACTAGATTCAAGTCGGAATTCAAATGACTGGTTCGCCCGAGCTGTTGATACCTGGTTGTAACGATTATTTAAATCGGAACCAATGTTTTTTGTTATAGATCGGTTTTATTTTTATTATTTACTAGCTTTAGTATTTTATCTATCCTAACTATTTTAGCAGCCATTATGCCCATTTGCAGCTGCAGCTGCCCATACCCACCCTATTTGAGCTACACTCTTTTGAAAAATATAAAACCTAGTACAGGGAAGGTTTTATTCCACTGTGCCGGTCCATGTCTAAATAAATTAATGCTTTTTTCAAAGAATTTTTGAAGATTTACCTGATACATATAAAGAAAAAGTCTTCTTATTTAAACGGCCTTTACTATAAAGTCGCTCGTCTGTTCACATTGTCATCCGATCGCAACGTCGGCCGAGCCGGATCGTTACCGTTTCTTGGAATCGGAAGAGGGTTCCACTTGACATCACTCAAGTTGATCGTTGTAATATACCTTTTATATAACAAGTTTGCTTCCCTCGGCTTCTCTTATTGTTATGTTGGAAGAACGCATTGCGTAAACGTATTATAGTTCTTGTGATCACCATCATCATATCAGCCATTAGAATTCTACAGCTAGGCATAGGCCTCCATAAGAAAGGCGAAATTTTGCCCATAAATGCCGCGCTGGGCAAGCATGTTGGCAATCGCAGAGCGTAGCTTTCACGACGGGAATGCTGCGCGATCTATAAAATAAATATAAACTGCGATCTATTGGTTCTTATACCTAAGTCACCTCTTACAATACCTGATACGGGAGTACTATTCTACTCCACCGGTACCACACAGCATGGTCCTATTTACACCTTATGATATTGTAATGGGTGGACGTCCTACGCTGCGCTTGCCGGTACGTAGTCTCCATTCCAGAACCTTAATACTGCATGCTAAGTGCCCTGTCCACTGCCATCTTATACTGCATAGGACATCCACCCACAAGGTGAACAGGCGAGTTAAATTAAATAGCAGAATCACGCTGGACGAAAGCCGCATACAATTGGTCCTATGAGAAACCACTTGGGGAGGCCTATGTCCAGCAGTCGACGTTTTGCGACTGATATGATGATGATGGTGATATCGTAATAGCAACAATATACATAATCCAGTTATTGTAATCGCTGAATTCAATAAGCGTTCAGAATAAAATAAAACTGTTTTACAATCAAATATGACTTTTAGTTTTAACATGTACGCCGATAATACGCGAGCTGGCGCCAAAATCTCTCGCTATCCACCGAGAATATTCTTATAATGACTTGTGTTGGCGCTTTTGTTATGTTTAACACTCGTATTTAGTTTTAAAAGTAAATAAACATTTAGCGTACGGCTCAAAGGATTGTGTAATGATGTATGATCGTTTCTGGCTTTAAGGAGGCACAATAATTATTTTAATATGTACGCCGGCTATATCTGAGCCGGCGCAGCGATCTCGGTTTTTATCGGTGCTGTGGTTACGATGACTTGTGTTGCCGCTTGTACCACGTTTGATATTCTTTTTACTTAGTATCTTTAGATCCTGTTAGCCTGGTTTTATTATATTACCTAATTTATAAGAAATTTAAGGTGTGTAGATTAAAACGTAGTCATAATACAATAAACGGTTGAATTAACCATATACGGTGCAAGGATTTATACATCAGTTAGCAGCTACATTTTCACACCGCATCTTCTTGACCAGATGTATAGTTTAATTATCCATCATGGCCAAAACAAAGTATATACCTTTAATTTTATATTTATCATGCTGTGAGTCGTGGGATACCAACAAGATAGTACCTTTTTGTACCAGGTGTCGTAAGAGTTGACCGAGGTACTGGAACCGACAGATAGCGGCAAATCAATCTGAAAAAGCGCAGCTTAAATACAGCAGGGCAGTATCCTCGTCGCGAAGTTGCGCTCTGCAATTGCACCACGCCTGCCCAAAGCGGCAATCATTACTATAAATTCTCAAATATTGGGCAGGCCTATGTTCAACTTTAGATGGCTGACATTAGTGAAGTATTAGAACTGTAAAATCTTTGTCATTATTTTAAATTTGATCACTTATTGCAAATTAAATATTTATTTATTTACTTAACATTCAATTATAAGCTAGCTGACTTGATAAGTGTTGTCCTATTTATTTATTTGACTTATGCTAAGTGGCATTATCTTCCAGCCAATCATCGGGCAACGCAGAAATATGTCATAAACTTAATGTGAAGCATAACAATACAATTAGTTGAATACAGCATTTTGTGAAGATGGATCGATGTTAGCATTATGAAAAACATATTTTTTAAGTATTTATTTGACCAGGTCAACAAATACGCATACAATTGGCCTACTAGTAAAGATCATAACAACCTATACACGCTCGTAATATCTCTGATGCGTTGTCTTGAAGATATACGACATTCGAATAATCCAGCAATTTCACTGCCTCTCTCACTTTTCAAACCGGAACATAGCGATGGGAAATTCCTATTTGGCTGTAGAAATAGGTGAGACTGAGGTACCAATGCAGATAACCTTTGTATCAGGTCTACCTCATGTATATATCATCATCATTATTACTGAAATCTACTGCTGGATATAGGCCTTCCCAAGAAAGGGGAAGTTTTGACAATAATTACCGCGCTGGGCAAGTGAGTTGGCAATTGCAGAGCGCAGCTTTCGCGACGGGGATGCTGGTGCCCCACCTTATACATTTGTGCTACACTGTCAAGGATGGGTATACCACCATCTGTCGGTTCTGGTACCGTAGTCACCTCTTAAGACCCCTGGTATAGAGGGAGGTATTATTTTACTCTACCGGTACCTTACAGTATATAAACATATTTATAGAAATAACTTAAATGTGTTTTGTATGTTTTGGTATAGACCATTTATACATAGTCAAGTTTCTGTCTAACATTACGAAATGTAGCGGAGACAAGTAATAATTTAATCCATTCATTGTATTCCCCATTTCAATACAGAACATGGAGCGTTCTCGGGATGAAGACAGTACGATAGTTGTTTTAATATGTACGCCGGTAATAACCAGACCGGCGGCGCGATCTCGCGCGCACCGGGAATGTCCTCATTATGAATTGTGTTGTCGCCTTGTGCTGTGTTTGATAGTAACTTTAATATTGTGAAATGGATTTATTGTTTTTTAAGAAGTTAGCATTAATCAGTGAATGAATAAGCAGTAGGTAGATAGACCTTATAAAAGGAGGTTTGCATTATTACCTCACGTACCTACACATTTGACATATTATTTTTTAGTTACAAGGCTGACAACGCGCTAGTAATATCAATATGATAAAGAAGGCTGCGTTGATGTTTACTATTACATGATTGTCTACAGGTTATTATAAATAAAAATATTTTTTATGACTAGGTCGACAAAGACGACGGTTCTTGTCGTATTTCGCGAAGATCAACTAGAAAATATTACATTTTTCGTCTTTGTATATATTTACGTATAATATTTCTTTTTTACTTTTAACAAGTGCTTTAAACGAATTATCTCGAAGTTAGGTCAATATGTTGAGATAGTTTGGATATGTAGAAACGATTGATGAAATTAGAATGACTGATTAGAAAGGACTAATGCGAGTAATAGAAGCAAGAGATGTATGCCAAGACCGTAACAAGTCGAGATCCATAGTCTCTGCCTACCCTGATGGGACACAGGCGTGATGTACGTATCTATGTAGGTCAATATAAGAAATACCCTATAAGCACATATATATAGATTAATATAATAAAAAAACCTGTAAATAGACATTTTATTACACGACCACTCTGGGAGTGCTCTTATTACAGACCAAGAGCTATCATCACCTAAGAAGTCCATCTTCTTCGATAAAGATATGTTCGATAGCGATAAAACCATTTCAAAAGCGCTTCTATGTTAAAATAGACGGCATATTTAATTACCGTATGAAATTAGATAGAAATTTGTTTAACTTCATTCCCACACCAACATGTGTTTTCTCGACTATTTCAAACACAGCATCTGGCGTCACGTCGTACATCGCGTAATTACATACAATAACATAACATACAAGTAAATCTATTACTCGGTTCCTTTGACTCCTTTAACGGTTGCTGCCTTGTGTTATAACCGGCTTAGGCCTCAGAATTTAATTAAAATCGATACAGCCTTGATTCGGAATATTTTGAGCTTTGTGTTTAAAAGCACTGTGTAAGCCTTATGATATTTATTCTACTCAATTATAAATAACTGATATAAAATCAATGAAACATAGTTTCTTTGCACCGATGCCTGAAAAGGTTCCATTAACATCAACCACTGGAAATAATGGAACCTCATCATCATCAGTTTTTCTGCAGATTATTTTGTAGAGACTCACCAAATCAACCTCAATGAACTTTAAGACCCGTCGGTTGCCGGCAGACTTGTTTAAAAGACGTAGCTCTAAGACCTGGTTGTCCAAATCAGTCTTTACCCTTAAGTTCATCAAGTTCATCGGTCGTTTCAGTATTACATTTTGAATGATCAGTGTACATTTAAAATATAATATTCCCAATAATTGTTTCGCGTTCACGCTTACTACTCACATCAAGACCAATGAATTATAAAATCAAGATTATACTAATTAAAAATCAACTCGTCTCAGGCATCCGGTGGGACTCGGACCTGCATCTTTTCCATGCCGAGGGACTTCACTACCATTGTGCTATGGAGACCTGATTAGACACGTATAATCCTTCTAGACTGAAATTAAGCTGTTATGTATTAAGATTTACAAAACAAAGTGGCGTGTCTTTTCTTATATTACTCAGTTCCCACATAACATCACAAACATTGACCTGACTCCATGATACAACAGAGGAATCGCAAATATACTACTTGAATATATATTTAACACCAAGACACAGAACAAACACAAATACCATCATAAAAATATTTGGTGTGATTGGGAATCGAACCCTCGACCCTTGGCGCGTAAGGTAGGATCGCTACCATCTGCGCCTTCGGGACCATCAGCTGTCGAACAAGCATATGGTCCGCGTAACGATAAGCGGTGCCGTAGCGTATAGACCGGAACTTCCCAACCTTTTTTTTTCGCAGAGCTTCTCCGTACATAGAATGTTTATGCCAACCCCCCCCTCCCTTCCCCAATTTTCTTTTTATAAATTACCTTCTTTATTTGAATATCAATTAGATACAATACCGATACCATTTGCGATTGAATGGCAATTTGGAACAGTTTATTTATTCACGTATTAGAATATAAAAATTTAAGAAATGCAACCATGTCTATTACTTCTCCTTGATTTTCTTCTACCCCCCTAAAGGGGCGTGCCCTCTTGGTTGGGTAGTCTTTGTATAAACGCTCGTGTCATTAAATATCACTAGTGCGTCAACAACCTAGTGACTTTTACAAAGAACCTGGATCTGCTAGGGGTATCAGTAAAAAAAGTCTTGTAACTTAAATGTTAAATTATCTTAATTAAAATTATGCTAGAAATTTCACTAACTTAGGCTTCAATTGCAGTGTGATTAAAATAAGTTAGATGAGATATGTTATGCAGAAAATGCTCAAGAAACTCATCAAAATGCAGTTTTTCGCTAATGACCAATCTTACGGATGAACGGATGTCGAAGTATATTAGACGCCAGTACAAACCGTGCACTCGTTGCCAATTTGTTGAATAACTAAAACCTAACTTCAATAACACTTAACATGGAAAAAACGTCTGTCTGTTTATCCGTTGATTGGATAAACATTCACACATCTCACTCATAAAGGCGTACGATGTACACCCATTCTTTACATTTGTAAACTTCTGGCATGTATGCCTCCCGTATGTGTGTATCTTTTCTGACATAATTTGAGTTTCAACAGATCTGATAGCGCTGATGATGATCCTATCTTGTGGACTAAGGGTCGTGGGTTCCATTGCCAACCAGGACAAATAATAGAAAAAATCTTTTTGTTCTATAGATAGGTGTTTAATCACCCATGATAAATTTATATAATCAACATTTATGTTCGTGACAGTGATTTAAGTTACTTCTCTCGGAATCAGGTTTATGTATGAGATATTGTGTATATTTGTAAACTTCTCTGTCATCTATACGATCTATTTACTTATTTAGTAATACACAAATCTTAGTTTAAATTCATATGTCGCCAGTGATGTCTTATGGCATTAAATATCCCTTAAATTATTTTTGCGCAAACAAAACAAGAATGAGGAAATAGAAAGTAAAATAGTTATCCGTACAAGAATTACACACATATTAACGTTGAATTAATGTTGAATTGGTGGATCACCAACCCAGCGGATTAATAAGTTGAATTAGTAATAGGTATATCACGGAGAACTGATAAACCATACAGTTTTGGAATGGATACCACGCACCATTAAGCGCAGTGTATGACGTCAACTCTTTCAGTAGATATTGACTAGAACACTAACGTGATGCAGACCTCTTAAAGCCAATCGGCAATCTCTATGGGTGATTTGTGTCTAATAGTGGACAATTAATGAAGATACTATATGACGAAACAACTTCAATTAAATTCAAAGCCAAACATATCTTTCTTTAAATAGGCCTATCACAGGCAAATTCAAATAAAGAAAAAACTCTGTAAATTAATTACAATTTTACACAAATGACCGATGACTCCGACAATCAGTGTTATTAGTGTAATTAAAAAATATCGATAGTAGAGTGAGATACTTTAATACCATTCTGCAAGCACCAGACTGATCTTATAAGTAAGTTTATAGTAGGTTCATTACTGCAAGATAAACAGATAGTGATAATGGTTCCAATAACACATAATAATAGGTATTATTGAAACCAATATCGGTGACAGCGCTAACAAATTGTTGTCTTGATAGTAGATGTTAGAGCAATTCAATTTAACCTCAAGAAGTTCATTAATATAATCATTCAAGCAGTAATAAACTTTAGCAATAAGTTTCTATCTTTTACGCAATTCTTAAATTTATTAAAAAGTATAGTTGTAATTCTACTTGGGTTTATCATATGTCAAGAACAGGACGCGTTTTTCCTAGTTAGAAGTAGTTTTTAATGTATGCCTTTGTTAGTTATAAAATTAACTAATACTCAAATAGAATATCAGTTAAAATATTAGTTACTAAATACTAGATAAAATGCGTCTGTTATATATTAGTTTAACTGTAACATATATAGCAAGATTATATTCCACATTTAAAAATATGCAAAGTAATGAACCTTTTTACAGTAAAAAGAGACATTCAGAAACCTGACGACTTCGTAAACACAGACTTACGTAAGAATACATAAAAAGAATTTTAACTCGAATGAGAACGAATGCGGTCATTTTAAAACACGGAACTTTGTAGTAACCTCTTGCACTTTTAAACAGGTATTTTTCTGTTTTATAAAAACATTTTGTCGAACTCCTTTGTACAAACCTAGCGTTTTCGTTAAATATTTAAGTCTTATTTCTTAATACCATTTCTAGGTTTTACCGTGGTGCCTTTTTTGTATGACAGCATTTATGGAGATACTAATATCTTAGTATTGTATTTTTTGTAATTATTTGTTTATACATATTTTACAGCTACATAAATATTATTCCATAAATACACTACCGAAATGTGAAATCGGGTTCGTCAATTGCTGGAATAAGTAGTTGTCTTTTTTTTAATGCAAGGCGACAATCAAACACACAGTCCGCGTGACAGTAAGCGTCACCGCAGCTTATAGAAACTCACAAATGGCAGTGAAATTAGTGGGTAATGTGATATAATTCTCTTCAAGAAAGATCTTCAAGTCACAAAGTTGGCCTCACACGCCAGTGATATCTTTGTGTTAAAACGAAAGTTTGTATGTTGGTCTGCTGATTTCATAAGGTTAGAATGCTTTTCTGTTCTATCTTGTATTTTTCATGCTAGAGTTTGTTTACAGCTATATTTCTAAGCCAATAAGTTTTTAACGTGCATCTCCGATATTTTTTTTAAATATTTTATTCTATTGATTGGAAAAATAGACATAAAATATGGTAAAAACAAAAGATTGGAAGTTATGCTCAATAAATATGGGACATTGCCGTGAAGTACCGGCAGAGTAGAATAGTACCTCCCACTGAACCAGGTGTCGTAAGAGGCGATTAGAGTGCCAGAACCGACAGATGGCGGTATATCCAACCGAAACAGTGCAGCTCAAATGGACAGGGCGGGGATAGGCAGTAGCAACCCCGTCACGAAAGTTGCGCTCTGCGATTGCCAACACGCCTGCCCAGTACGGTAATTATGGCCAAAAAACCTCCTTTTTTGGAGAGGCCTATGTCCAGCAGTGGACTTCCAATAGCTGATATGATGAATGTGAGACATCTTCTGCACAATTTAGATCTCTTACATAAGTCGTCTGCATCACCGTCACATATTTCTATCGGCTAACAGCAGTTTTCGCATTGCTGTGTTTTGGAAACACAACAAAAAATCGACATTTAATGAGTAACTAGCTGTGCCCGCGACTTCGACCGCGTCAACTTTAAATGTCATGTTTATTTATATCGAATGAAATCGGCCTGAAAAATAAGTTTCAAGTTTCTAGTTCTAAAAATAGCGATACTTCCATACAACTTATCATCCCCTTTTCGACCCCTTACAACCCGTATATCAAATAAAAAATTAGCCTATGTCCTGTCTCAGGGTCTAAAGATTGTCTGTACCAAATTTCATCAAAATCGGTTGAGAGGTTTAAGCGGGAAAGTGGAAAAGCGTAACAGACAAACAGAGATACTTTTGCATTTATAATATTAGTAAGGATATAATAATGTTAACTAGCTGATGCCCGAGACTTCGTCTGGGTATGATTAGTACTTTGAGTTGCCTATTTTCTACCTGTATACCAAAATCTGTTGTTCTGCTACTGTTGATGATGCTGATCGCTAAATAGATTTATACAAATATGGTTAGAGTGCACAATATAATAGATTTAATCTTAATAAAAATGCTCGTTTGTATTTCTCGTCGTTTGTATGCTCGTTTGTATCTCGAACACTACACGATTATAAGTATTTGCGGATGAAACTAGGCAGGCGTTTAAGACTTATCGTTATATATTGAACAAATTTATTTATTAAGGCCAAGAAATGACTTTTGATGTATTACTTATTTAATGGTAGATTAAATTCACACAACAGCTCATATATATTGACCTGATTTCGAGATAAGTCGTTTAAAGCACGTGTTTCAGACGATAGAGGAATCACAAATATAATACTTCAGTTTAAAGACATTTATTTCTTATAAAATAAATTTTGCCACTTATATGAGAACTTATAGCTAATTATAACTTAAAAATTATTATTAAGTTTCTGACCTGAGACTTAGTTGTTCAATAGATAAGTTTTTATGCTTCTCTATTATTATAGCATAAAACAATAACAATTTGTATTGTGGACAGTAAAGTTGCGATTTCCGAGCCTTATCACTAGAAAACAATCTCTTTCAGACTTACCCTAGGTTAAAAGACATAAATATAAATGAATATTGGACAATATTATAAACATTAATCCAGCCTCAAAGAAAGTCGCTTGCGCACCAGTATGATGGGCCAACCACCAACAAAAGTACAATACATAGTATATTCTCAAACACATAATAATAAACAACCAGGTAAGGAATGGAATAAGCACAAGTCTTCATCACACGAATGCTTGTCCTCATTTTATTATTGAGTGATTGTATTAAGTGATTGTAGTAATGTATTTGACTAACTTTAAATATACTGAAAGATTTTGCATTTTTAATTTCTGAATGTAGTTTCTTGTAATACTTAAATACATATATTTAACACCTAGATACATAAAATATAAAAATATCATATATATATGCTCTGGGTGGGAATCAAACTCACGATCCTTGGCGCACATGATCATTACCGTCTGTGCCATCGGTCGCCGTCAGTCTAAAGATGAAGTTCTAATCAGTAGTTTTTATTTGAAAAGTAATAAATAAACATCCAGTCATCCATACTTCCATATTATTCACAACCTTTTGCATTTATAATGTTAGTAAATATATATTGAAGTCTTGTGAACCGGAACCATTTACTTGTTAGCGAATTTATTAATTTTGTCGCCTATATAGAAACCAGAGTCAAGTGGTTCATAAACACCATACCATACTACAAATATTTTTGATCTTATTTATGTCGTCAATAATTTATCATTATCTTATTATATATTAGAATATTCACAGACATACCTTAGGCAATCGCAGAGTGCAACTTTGCGATGAGGATGCTGCTGCCCAACCTCATCCTGTAGTATTTAAGCCGCACTGTTCCGGATAGGTATACCGCCATCTGTCTGTTTTTTCAGAGGTCTGTCTTGTCAGAGGGAGGTAGTATTCTACTCCGCCGGTACCACATGGCTAATATATAATGTTCGCTAATATTTTCCTAGAAAAGTCAAACGCGGGAAACTCATTTCTCCGCAGTCCTCCGAACACGCGACTCCATTTTGTAACACTAACGCCGCCATTTTCTAACCATAATGTGATTAGACAGCGCTTTTCCAGACTAGAAGTGGGTGGGATCCTTTCATCTTGTTGTCTCTTTATGACTTTCTTCGATTTAATACTATTAGTCAGTAGACTGTGACTGATGTCTAGGACTTCGTTTTCTCTTAGATTTATTCGTTTATAGAAACTGAGACATTGTTGTGTATTAGAGTTGAGTTGTGAAAGTTATTTGAATGTTTATTAAGTTCGTATTTATATTTGTAATGTTCGCATCATATTTGCATCAAATTTTGACACTTTTTTAAATTTCTGTTAGATATATGTATATTTGTAAGTAGAATGACCATATCTGGAAAAAGGCCTCTCTAAAAGGGGAGTTTTTGGAAAGACATGGCAATTGATGAGCGTAGCTTCCCATCAGGAATGCTGCCCATTCCCGCTCTGTTCAATGAGAGCTACGCTGTTTCGTAGATATAACGCCATCTGTCGGTTCTATTACCTTAGATTCCTCTTACGGCACCTGGTACAGGGCGAAGGTACTATTCTAATCCAGTCCTACTCATATCGAAAGATTGAATAGATAGACAAAAGTTTCATAAGACGTGCCATATGCTCATTTGTATATGTAATCACCATCTTTATATATGTTATTCTACTGCACGCATGTATGACACTGAACTCCTTCTAAACGACTGGACCGTTTTGAATGTTTTTTTGTATGCGTTAGGGTATTTACCTGGATTATTCAGATTTACAAATCAGCCCGAAAGATGGCACTGAAGTCGGTCGTCGTCGGGTCCGTGATTGCGGAACAAAAAATATGATTTTGTTAAGGTTCCATATGTTAGTTTTACTTTACCATACAAAATATAAATAAATGAAAAATTAAAATAATTCCAAATATAAATGAATGAGTTAAAATGGTAGAGACAGAGTACTTCTCAGGTATATGACTACAATAATAAGAAATTAATAAAAAAATTAACCCACCTCAATTGTTCTAAGAAAATCATCATATATTAAAATCCTAAAAATAAATTCATTAAAAACCAGTGCCAGGTTCTAAGAGGTTTCAAAGGAACCTTGGAGACAGGAACTGTCACTTTTACTTTTACCTTTCACTAATTTTAGCAAAGATTCTCAAAACAAAAGCGTATGGAAGGTACTTAAAATCCACAAGTGCTTTAAGAAAATCTTACGAATTCGCCAGCGGAGGTCGTCGCTGAGTGGTGTTTCCACCTTATTTAGTATTTACGCTGGCGTCGCTTTTTCAGCACCTTTGGCATTGTTCTCTTAATGAGCGCTGAGCACTCGTCAAATTTGTTACTGCCCTCTCTGGGTTGTTGAGAGGCTGGAACATACGGAACTGCGGTGCGGACGGTTCGTTTTCAATATCACTTGAAAGCAATTACGAATAGTATTATTTCTCTATTTTTAAACGGTTTTATTTAGCTCACCCTATTTGTTTTATTATTTATTCTTAAGTCAAATTTAGTAATTCAAATTTAACCCAATTTTGTATACACTTTGGATTTTGGTGACATTACAATTATGTTTATTCACTATCATTATAAATTCAAGATGGCTGCCGCTTTAAAATGGCGGATAATTTATGTTTTATTAATCCCATCAACATGAGTATCAATTGAAAGGGCTTGACAAGAAGAATACAGTGCAGTATACAACCTTAATATTTAAGATAGACACAGCCACTAAATGGCGTATAATAATAAGATTTTAGAAATTGAATCTGTAATTTAGGTAGGTTTCTGATTAAACCAGCCTGAATCCACCACCCAAGTCAAGATTTTGTATCGTGTTGAGGACTATGTGGGGTTAGAATGGCTAAAAATGATACGTCGTTAGCGGTACACCACCCAAGTTAAGGTGAAAGGTTAAAACGCGCCGAGAACTGTATGGCATTAGGGTGGATAAAAATGATATGTCGTTAGCGTTTTCCCCTCAAGACTCAGGCGCATCTTGTTGTACATAGCCTTGCCCCTTTAAGGTCAAGCCTACGTGGCTCTTAGTAGAGTTGTTGCAGGGACTACGTATAGAGGAGTTGGACTGCAATAAACTAACGGACAAGAAACCTTGCAATAATGAAGCACTAAATGAATTAAACAGAATGCGAAATAAAAACTAAAAACTATTAAATAAAAATAGGTTAAAGAAACTTTATAAATTAAACATTCATTGTAATGTTTCAGATAAATGTACTAAAAACCAAAAAATAATAAAATAGATACAGTCGTGGGAATTATAAACTAAACTAAAACCGTGATATTATGTCACATCTACCCAGTAATTTTACTGCCTCTCTCACCCTTAAAACCAGTAATACAGCAATGCGAACACTGCTATTTGGCGGTAGATATAGATGAGATTTAGGGACCAATGCAAACGACGACGACGAATTAGTATGAGTTTTACCTCATGTACCTATTTTCTTTTTGCCTTTAATTCGTTATGTTAGTAAATGGTCCATTCTGAAGCTATCAATACATTTAATTACAAATTCATTTTTTAAAATCATAATATAATCTCTTTATCACTGTCTTATTACTTTTAGTATCACGGTACAACATACACATTATAATAATAATAATAACTTTATTCAACAACAAAAGGTAACTTAAACTAAAATACATTTTGATACTTAGGTACCTAAACTAGGTCTAGCCTGTTCTTATAGGCACCTATGCTCTAGTGTGCATGTAGGTGTGGATGTGTGTCTATATGGTCTAGTGTAATACAAAGCTTGTTAATTCAACACATTATTTACGCACATATTATATAAATACACAGAATATAATGCTAAGCCAGTACATACATTATACACAAACAATAATAGTAACAATAAATGTGGTCCTGTCTAGCATAATATTGTTAGCAATTCCTCTGTCTTGTTGTAGTCCAATGTCAAAAGCCATTCCCTTACTGTTGTTTTGCAAGTGTATTTATTCATGTCATGAATATCTATTTCTTGGTTAATTTTATTATAAATAAATGGACCTGTAAAATTTAGAAATCGTTGTGCGAACCGTGTACGACATGGCTGATGTATATTTTGGAAATCCACATACTTTCGTCTACTATGAGTTAGTTTATTTTCAGGTTTACATAGTTTATGCTGTTTGAGAATAAGTTTTTGGTAGTACAATTGTCTCACTGTTAAAACTTTGCTATGTATATAGAGTTTTGAGGTAGGGTATTTTAAGGGTAGAATGTACATAACTTTTTTATGTTATGTATGTTGTCTTTCTTAACTGAACTCCAAGCGTTTTGTCATTCATCATCATCATCATTACAGCCATTGAAAGTCACTTTTGGACATAGGTCACCCCAAGAAAGGGGGGAATTTGCCCCATAATTGCCACGCTGGGCAAGCGTATTGGCAATCACAGAGCGCGCTTTTTGCGACGGAGATGCTACTGCCAATCCTCACCCTGTGCATTTGAGCTACACTGCCACGGATGGATACACCGCCATCTGTCGGTTCTAGTAACTTAAACGTCTCTTACGATACCTGGTACAAAGGGAGGTACTATTCTACTCTGCCGGTACCTTACGGTAAATTGTCGTTCCACTCGTTGCAATCTAGTGCCGATACTGTACCGTGTGTCGCCTTATTTAATTTGAAATATACTGCGCCCGTTTTAAATTCACCTACAATGGAACTAAATTAGGGAAAGCATCTAATAAAACACCAGTAGATTGAATGTTTTATTCGCTTTCGCTCACATTAAATTAATTAAATGAAATTAATTTTGATTTTGTTTTATTTTCAGGTGAACGCAAGTCGTGACGTTGAGTGAGTATCGTTTATTCTTAGTACTTTAATAAATATTGTTTCTACTCATATTTCATCGAGATAAGTTTTGAAAAACATTTATATCTATACCGAATAAAAAACATTTATATCTATACCGAATAAAAAACATCTATATCTATACCGAATAAAAAAAAATAAGAAATCCAGTTTATTGCCCTGTTTTAAATAAAAATAATTTAAAGATATTCTTCTTAATTATTTTTCATTGAGATACCTTTTAGCCTGCCGGTTTAATTTTTATGTTTTCGAATGCACGTTTTACTAATGTACTGTCATTAGATCCAGTACTGAGGTTAGTATGGTAAACTGTATGATGGTTATATTTTATATCAAGCATTTATTTATATCTAGCAGACTCGACAGACGTTGTCCAGTCTTAACGAAAACTATATAATTAGAATTGGTATTATTAGAAAAAAAAGGGTATTTATTATTCTAATGCTTTATGATACCCAATATTATTAGTTTCTTGCGTTCTTGCGCATACATAAATAGTTTTGTTGGTATTTTGAAATGGGAACAGGCAACATATAACTGACCATGTCGAAAACATGTATTTACAAGATTGATGCCACAAACACTTAGCGACTGCCCTTGAGATTTATTTATCGCCATTGCGAATGCTCGCCGCATTGGAATTGCAACGGTTTGAAGTCGAATGGCATGTTGTTTAAAATCAAAGGAAGCCGCAGAATCAAATCGTCTTCGACTTTGTACTCCCCTTTCAAAATTGTGGCTTTGATGACGTTGTTCATTAACTTCTTAACCGCAAGTCGGGTGCCATCACAAAGACATGAGTGGTTTATATTCCGCAACATAATGATTACCGGTCCGATTTTTAATTGCAGATTGTGAGGAAAACTATTTATATACGCGTAAGAAAAACCATTATAGCAAATAAAAATATTGTTATTTAATTTTAATTATACCAATTATACGAATATACGATATTATACGAATTTAATAGTCATAAGACAGAACAACATTTGTCGGGTCGGTCTGCTAGTTTTATATGGTTGTTAAGTATTCCTTAATTTTACAATTTTCAGCGTAATTTTTTGATTCTTTTCTTTTATAAGAACCATCTCCTGACAATAACAAACATAACAAAAAAAAAGTAAAATCTCCTCTAGCCGTTCACGCGTGATGGCGAGACCAATGTAAATAGGGATTCATTTTTAATATACATAGGCAGAAGATAGAATTAATTAATTAAAATGCATGTGTATAATTTCGGATTTTAGATTGAAACCTTGAAATAATTTTTCTGAGGAGCCAACCTTGAAGGGTATAAGCTAGTTATTGCAATACTTATAATAAATATGTGTCCATTTCAACTGTTGACTGTTGAATTATTAAATTAAATTAGAATCACCTGAACCGATAGATGGCGTTATATCCATACAAAACAGTGCACAAGGCGAGAATGGGCAGCAGCATGCCCGACGCGGAAGCCGCACTCTGCGATGGCCAACACGCTTGCCCAGCGCGGCAATTTTGGGCAAAATTCCCCTTTTCTTGGGGAGGCCTAGTAATGGCTGGTATGATGATGATGATGAATCCGGATATAATATTAAAGCTTTTATACCAAAAATGCATTATCAGCGCTGGATTTACTCAGAAATTTTGCATACTAAGTACAACTGTGTTAAATAAAAAGTGATTTTAACTATGCTTAAAATATTTAGTCTTAAAAACATGGAGAGTTAAAGAAACCGTTTTAATTTATACGTCTATCGATGCGTGATACTCCACCAAATCAATCTGATGCCAGCAATTGTATCAAAATGTATTGCGTTTATTTATACAAATATGTATTTAACGTTTATCTACATATTTTGTATATATATATATATATATATATCGTTTGAATTACTATATTTTTTTCTGTTTCGTATAATGTTTGACGGGGAGATAATGCCAACTAGCATTAAGTCCGCCATTTGTACATTTTGTAATATTTTGTGTAATAAAGTTCAATAAATAAAACAGAAAAGATAAAAGGGTGTGTATGATGGGCACACAGCGGGAGTGCATATGGATAAATTAAGAATTATATTCTAACATTTACGCGTTCGCTAGTCAGAGTAAAACTTCTTTTTAATGGTTTCTTTAACCTTTGAATTTAATGACGGGCCCGATGGCGCAGTTAGTAGTGGTCCTATCATGTGCGCCCAAGGTCGTAGGTTCGATCCCCAACCAGAGCAAATATTTATATAATGATATTTGTGTTTGTTCTGTGTCTGGGTGTTAAATACATATTCAAGTAGTATATTTGTGATATCTATTAACTGTTGTTTAGCGTCCTCAACACAATTTCCCACAGCAAATTTCTCACAACATCTTATAGATTGTCCTGATTCCATGATAAGAAACTCAAAACACTTGTGTTAAGGACATCAAACAACAGAGGGCTCACAAGTATACTATTTAAATACATATATGTAACACTACGACACAGAACAAACATAAATATCATATAAATATATGTCCTGGGTGGTTATCGAACCCACAACCCTTGGCGCATGAGACAGGATCACTACCATTTGCGCCATCGGACCCGTCAATAAGTAACATAATAAAGGGTTAAAATATTATCTTCGATAAAAATAAGAGTAAAAATAATTGCTCTTGTAATAAATCCATGTCAAGTATTTAATTTATTTATTTTTTAAAAAATAATCAACGGTTAATATGGCAGCAACCATTGCGTGTGTGCTACGTTATTTCAAAAGGATATACCGCCATCTGTCGATTCCTGTATTTCAGTTGATTCGACACTTGATACAAATTTTTATGTTTGATACAAATATCTATAAATTCTGTATACAAAGCTGTTACAAGACATTTATTTCAAACACTTTCAGCAATGCAACATAGCCATATAACATTATAGTATGCAATAAAACGCGCCCGTTGTGTGCCGTCAGCGGAGAAAGTGTGAGACAGTAAGGGCTTGTAAACAGTCACGCAATAGACAAAGAATACGCCTTTGTGCCCAAACATCGGCCGGGAACAAAGACGTTCCGGCAATCATCTGTTTGCGCGAGTTGGCAAACACGCTGTCAAAGATGGCGTAATTGGTCATTTTTTGTTCTTGTTTTGTGTTTTAGAGCGTTATTTTTGGTTGCAAATGTTTGCGTGTTTTGTTTGAAGAACAACCATTCTCCATTCTGTTCGTGTGAGAAAGTAAGCGACGACCTTTTATCACATACATACGCCAAGACATATCGAATTAAGCGCGTCGTCGCCAACATTTTATTTGGTGATAATTATTCCACTTTTACCAATAATCCAATTAGGTATTTGCTAAATTTGTTAGGCAATTACGGAACTGTATTAAAAATATAGTTTAAAAAACACTTAAAATACATCTTTACAACAATGTGAAAATAATGATAAGCAAAAATATTAGTAGTATTCGACGGGCCTGATGGTGCAGATGGTAGTGATCCTGTCTTGTGCGCAAAAGTTCGTGGGTTTGATCCCAAACCAGGACAAATATTTATATGATGATATTTACGTTTGTTCTATGTCTGGGTGTTAAATATTATATTATTAGTATATATATTTAAGTAGTATATTTGTTGTTGTCTGATATTTGTTACACAAGTGCTTTAAGCGACTTATCACAAAATCGGGTCGATGTATCAAGGTTGTGGGAGTTTAATTTTTTTTATTATTAAACAAAGGTGGGTTGTTGGGTCTACGGAAAATACATCATATTATGGGAGGACGCTTTATTTAGAATACTACTAGTATTTTTAGTTCATCATTATTTTCAGTTTGGTTAAATTGATTTATCTTAAATGCGTGTTTTTAAAGCTACATTATATTTTTTAATTTTTAAATTTGATTTATTATTAAATAATATGAGAGTACGTAAGCTGGAAATTAGGTAGACGACACGCATGCGCAAGCTGCGTGGTCTCACTTGCTCTTATACAGAGAAATTTCTTTCATGGTTTCTTCCTGAGGATCCTGATTAGAACAATGAAATAATCTTATCGAAAAATTGTAGCCGCACCGATTCCTGATATGTGTACAGTGTCAATTAAATCTGTCCGTCTAAAGTTGGTCAAAATCTACTTCGGATGCGCCGGTTACAAAGATACACACATATTTTCATATCACTGAAGTTAATATAAAGCGTGTAATACATCTCGATTAGTAATGTATGGAATGTTGTGTGAATGTAATAAATATTTTTTAATTATTATATATTGTTTATTCTTTTGTTTTAGGTTAAAATAAACTTATGCGTTGCTTCTGAAAACGAAGATTTATTTCGTTAATTTCTTACAAACATTATTATACAATCTTACAAATAAATTATTTAACTACCCTATTATTATAACTTTACCTGAAAACGAAGAAACGACAATTAAAGTCTATTCTTCCACCAATTATTCTTATTTATCTATCTTAATTAACAAATCACAATAATTTAATATGTACAATGCTATTTTTTTCATAACCTCTCAACTGACCATTGACTAGCGCTTGTCAGTTGTCAATGTCATTCAATGTCGTTCAAAAATTAAAGAAATATTATTTCTTTACATCTCCCCCCCGTGGGGAAGAAAATTCACCCGTGGATTTTCTTTTAGGTCTCTTCCATGTCTTCTCTTATGTCTTCATTACCCGTTTCTTCTTCTTCTTTTATCTATACTGGAATAAATTTTGAAACATGAAATAGATTTGACTCCGTTTTTCTATGTCCTGTATCAATCTCGTAAATAGTATTTGTTCTTTTATTTATTATTTTATATGGTCCTATTCTTAGTTGATCTAGTTTCTTTCTATTTAGCTTATTCCCGTTTTCAACATAAACCATATCTCCTTCATTAAATTCTCTATCTTTTCTATTTTTATCATAACGCATTTTGTTATAGTCATGTGATTTCAAAGTATTATTAAACGCTGTTTCTTTATCTCTCATCCAGACATTTTTTCCGCGTTCTTGACGTAGTTCCTTTGGTAAGATTGTAACATCTGTTCCAACATCATACTTGTCTTTGGCAAATACTGATTTATATTGTTGTATAAGTTTATTTATTTCGATCCTTTTATTTTCATCTAAGTGGTCAACTTTTATTTTAAAGTCTTCTTCCTTAATATGTTCATTGAAATTAATTTCATATACTTTTCCTAATCTGTTATTCTCGTTTTTGTCTTATTTATCCCTTCCTCTTTTTCCCCAGTTGACCTTATATTGTTTTGTAGTGAGTATTGTTTTTGACTTATTTTTAAGTTCTCATCTTGTACAAGCTTGTATTTCTTTATTATATCCAGTCCTATTAGGAAATCATATCTAAAATTTGGCTCATCCATGATATATACATCTACATTTTCTTCTATATCAAAAATCTTTATCTTTAGGTTTGTCGAACCACTTGTCTTTTTAACACCATTAATTGTTACTAAATTCTCTTCGTTTTGACCATTTCTTTTTGATCTTATTTTTAGTAATTTTGAATTGATGAGAGAAACATTGGAACCTGAATCATATACTCCATCAATTTCCATTTCCTTATTTAATAGTAGTTTGATCTTAATTAATGGTGTCACTATTAGTTTTTTTTGTTCCGTTTCATTTAACTCTGCCTCAATCACTGAATTATTTACATGTCTGATAAATTTTCTATTCAACACGTCATCCTCCTTAAGCTTGAACCAGCATGCAGATTCCGGATGATAGCGGACGCCTTTATTCAATTTTTCACACGTTTTACATGGAGTCCGCTCTTCAATTCTGGTATTAATCTTCTGATAGTCATATTTTCTATAGGGTCCACTTTTAGATTTTTTTACCAACTGTTCATACTTTCTCACCTCCTTGAATAAGTCAACTGTATCCTTCATCTCTTCTCTATTTATCTTCTCTAGTACAGATGCTGGCAATCCTGCCGCAATGAGATCCACTAGTGTACCTGTGTCTATTGTTCTCCTTATATCCAATATAAGTTTCTCCTTTTTTATGGCATAGTCCACTAATGAACCCTCCCGATGTTTAAATGACAGTGCATAACTCACTTGATTCCAGTCTTGTTTGACAAATGTGTCACAAAA